>CAADRB010000095.1:68116-81276 GCA_900708905.1 Hymenolepis diminuta
ACAGTGAGCAAACGCGGCACTCACTTTGAACAGAGCTTTCTCATAATCAAATGCTTATGCAATATAAAGCCAACACCTTCTTTTCATATCTTTACGATGTCAGCTAACTCACGCAACTTCACTTTTCCATCATTCAAAATGACTTTGTGGTTTTTTTTATTTTCTGGTGTTACCGCCTCATTTGGACGTCTACTGCGTTCTGCATTATCGCTGTCTCTACGACCACGCTTGAAGTTAGCAAACCAACGTTTTATTGTTGTTTCTGATGGAGCGGAGTCCCCATAACACTTTTCAAGCCATTGCTTCGCTTGAACAGTATTTTCCCCATCAAGAAGCAGTGTAGAATTAAAACACGAAATTGTTTTTGATGCATTGTTTTAAAAATAACAAAAGTAGCGTCACTCTTAGCACAATAACTCAAACTAATGAATAGAATATCATGAAATTTTAAGAGCTGTCTTTTGAAGGTTAGTATTAACTGAAAAAATGGTGACTGCAATAAAACTAGCGCCATCTATGTGTTAGGCCCGCGACTTTTCAGCCCATGTGTTATGATATTTACAATGGACGATTTAACGGGACTAACGAATACTTTAATAGGAAGAACTTTACAGATCTCTCCAAACACAAAATCTGATCGCTTTAAGTAACTAGAAACAAAACCGAATTTACAAGAGAAAAAAGTTTAAACACTTCGTGTAAGAGCTATAAAACTTATGATAAAAAGGGATCAGAATTAATCTTTACTGTTCTGAGACGGGATTTTCGACTGCACATTTATTTGATCTAATGACACCCAAGATTTAAATAGAGCAGATAGACCTGGTCTACGCATCAAGATATTTCTCTGAGAGAAGCCTGTGAAATTAAGTGATCCTCTTAGAAATCTTGAATTTTTCGATAATTCAAAACTTTCATGAGGCGATATTCAAGTTGTTATATTCGGGTAAATGTTTTCTCAACCTCGCACAATCTCCATCTACAATGCATTCCAAGAGCTTTATTTTGAATATTTATCATTGAGACAAAAGAAAACTTTTTCTGCATATTTTAGGAACGATTAGTCATTATCTTACCACTTTAAAATGCATTAAAAGTGACTTATGAATGAAAACTTACGAATTGAAGTGCTGTTTTACGCTTCCCATCACTGTAAATGAATTAGCACTGGTTTACCAATTACGAACATGAATGTTCGTGAAAAACAGTACTCGGCGCAATTTACCATTCAACTTCCTTCAAGGAAAGTTCTTGAAAAGATCAAACCCAGGTCATACACGACGTATTCTTTTGTTCCATTTTACAACCCAAAAATTTACCTAATAAGTGTGATTTGAAGGCTAAAATAAGATCTTAAGGATGACAAGAAACAAAACTAAACAATCAGACTGAGAGAAAACTTGAATCGAAGGGCTAAATCTCCTCATTCTTCCCTCCAACTACGCGTCGGAATTACATACTGATAAATTATTTTATCCATACAAGCAGATTACTTGTTATTATCAATAATTTCATAATACTCACGTTGGTAGACTCCAAGTTATTGTTGCTCGTATTGTTATTACTGATAGATGGAAAAGAATTGAGAATGTGTGAAGACTGCAGAACACCCGATGAGCGAAGACCAGAACTATTCACGGGAGTTGCTGACATCAAGATCACAGAAGTGTTATTTTCCTTGTCATTAGTGTTTTCTTTCAGGGTAACTATACCCAACTTCTCTTCAGCCTTGCGGTTGTAAGCAGTAGTTGACTAAAACATACAAGTAAGATAGTATAAGGTACTATTTATTCTTCTCAAGCCCGTTAAAGAGAAACGATTTCCAACACACATTTCGAAAGAGGAATTGCATCCTAGAACCTGTCTAATGAGACTGTTACATTCTAATAGCTTTAGAGAGTGACTAATAATGCCATTCAATGGATCTGCACAAATTAGTATCAAATCCATTACCTCTAATTGGCAATGCGGTTTGACCGAGACACTACCAAACTAATGCATTACTATTAATTAATGAATCTATTTATAGAAGAGATAGATCAGTTAAAGGTCACATCAATGAATGAAAATGGAAAAAGAGCCACAGAAATAGACGGGAGTCCGATTAAATAAAGAGCATAATAGCGACATTTAATTTTTTGAGGATAATCAATTCCCACAAGCTGTCACAAAGTCGTCCATTATCCTCATCAAGATAGAGCTATAAATACTATATCTTCCGAAGTCGGAAGCCATTGATGCACAACCAATGAGCGGAATGGCCGACTCCACTAATTAAGTATGGCTAATAAGAGTGGCGGAATTCAAATTTCTCATCAACGAGGCACCATGATGCTAGTCTGCTATTCTGAGTTTCCTAAATGGGCTTGAGGTTTTTCAAACGATCGCTAGTGGCACAACGGTAAGTGCATAGATCTAGAGCCCGAGCACAATAGAACGCCAAAAAAAATACTTTTTCTCATCAAATCTAATTCAAGATATCTCTACTCTGACCAAAATGACGATTAAAAAACGCCTCCATCAAAGAGTTTGTGAGGTTTCATTATTCTATCATATATGTAGTTGTCATTCTAATATTTACGTCAATTAATGTGAACACCACTGACGAACCACCAGTGCGGTAATTAAATCATAAATAAAAATTTTTGTACAATCTTATAGGAAACACCTAATGATATAATAAAAGGAGCACGAATCGACTCTGAGATGTAATCAAAAAGTGATACTTTCATAAGCCTTATCGACAACATCCTGAAAAAACTTACGGTGAAAGATTCACGACTCTGCCATTCATAGATAGTAGACAAACATTCCTTTTCTTTTTCCGTTCTAGCAAATAGCCAATCGAAATCATGGATATTAGATTGGTTTTCATCTTGGTCTTGAATTTGTTTACCATTCAAAGATTCATTCTGGATTTAAAGGGAATTCATGAATGGATTTAAGATGACAAAAGTGGGAAACGAATTAATTTCAAATTACCCCATTATCTCCATCATCAATTGAAAGCGAAGGCAAACCATCAACATCAGTATCAGCTGTCCGTAAATCTGTGGTCATCCCATCGGTCCCTTGTAATGGAGTTGCTATCGCACCGGTGTCTTTAGGGCAAGTAGAGAGTTCGCTGAAAGCATTTTCTAGATTTCGCAAATCGTCTTCGTCGAGAGCAATATTCTCCTGGTGTTCTTCAACCACCTCTTCATATTTCGGTTCTTCCTCGACGATTTTCGTGTTTTTCTTGACAGGATTGCTATTCTTTTCATTAGGCAAACTAAATGACAAAAGTTTGCTGGATAAGTTATTGAGATTGAGGAGATTAAGAGAATCAGATTGATTTTCGCTATTCCTGTTTATGGTATATGTCGCATTGCCACGTCCAGTGGAGTTTCGAATGGCAGAGGATTGAGCAATTGGTTGCAGGCTATCCATAAAAGTATTGCTCAATGGGGATTCAAAGACCCCAGAAAAGCGGCCAAGTATAGGAGAATCACAGCCTTCCATCTGAAATGTCTATTGAAAAATCAACAGAACAATATTCAGAAATTAAAAAAGCAATTATAAGTCATGAAAAGTGTATACAATCTCAGTGAACTCATATTTTATGCAAAATACGCCAAGCAATCAAAAAGTCAAAATCACCAAAATTTTCAACCGTTTAACTGACTGCGTCTTGGAAATGACATAAACAATAGACTGATATAATTATACTTCATTGGAAAAATGAAATAACTGAGATTAATTTTAGACTTTTAAATCTAGAATTTAAAATATGTTACATATATATCTAACCTTAAGGATAAATATGTAATTATTCGCAAATTTAAGTTTGCTTACTTATTGTGAAATCTGTTTGTCAAAACCTCTTCAAGCACATTGAATACATAAATCATAATTTTTTACATTAACTAAGCTAATTTTGGAATTTACTTCTTCACGCGCATCAGAGCATTTGCTAACATTCTCAGGTAATTGGGACTTATATTTTATCCATCGCTGTGATCTGCAACAAATTTCTGATTATGGAAACAATGTTTCAGATATTACAATATTCTTCATTCCTCGAACTTTTTATCCTCACAGTGATTTTGATAGCAACTACACTATTTACTGTTTTTTGCTATTTTAGTGTAATTATTGATCATTATCATATTTTAGGCGGCCTCTAAATAAATCTCATTACCCGCCCCCAATATTTCCTTTATTTTCATATATTCAATCTGGAATCCTTTTAAAACTGACCTCATTCACACTTCTTAACTTAGTTTGACTGTGATCATCATAGTATCCCTTAGCAACTTACGGCTCTGGATATTCTAATAAGCAGAGGTTGGACTCCCCAAACCCTGTCCCGCTGCGTTCGTTTACCGCCCTGTCTAAAATATTTAGCAGCTTTAGTAAAACACCAATCTCAGTGTTTTATTAAGTCCAAAATAGTTCGATTTGAATTCTTTCTCGCATGTTTAACCATGTTTTCATCATAAAAATCTCAAAATTACCATCATATCTCATGGATTTTGAATGTCCAATTGAGCAACCTTTTTTCAGACTGCAATAAAATATGTTTAATAAATAATGATATGATCTGCCTTGCTCTGTGAGTTAACCTTACAATTAAATATCCCATAAGTAATTACACAATCAATTACATTTTAAAAACGAGATTCACGTTCGCATTGTCATGTCGATTTTTACTATTTTCTTATATGTTGCGTGTCTGTTCATAAATTTGGTCTCCATTCGTCTTAATTGGAAGATCAACACGAAGACGAGAGGAATGTCATCGAGTCATGGTAGTTTATGGAAGATAATATCTCGGTCGTTCTTTATACTTAGTTGTATTGCATTGAGGAATCATATGCTTTTCGGGAGTGAAAGAGAGCTGTCAGGTGTAGTGAAGCAATTATCAATTTGAACAAAATACTTGGAAGGTGTTACATACAAGAAACTTATATTTTTTCTAAAACAATTCTTATATGTAAGATTCTTTGTTTAGCACTGTTATAACATTGAAGTCTATAACAACCACATTTTAATTCTCTTTTATTCGAACGAATTTGTCTACATTACCTTTGTAAATGGCGCATAATAAAATTCGACCTATTAATACACAAACATGCGTCTTATTTTGATATAGTGGCTTGAGTCGTTTTGTTTTGTGATGTTGTCAGGTCGTATTTGTAACTGGTGCAATGTTTTAGGACATCTAAGTGTCGATTACGGTATCCTACAAGGAAGAGCACATTACAACAGAAGGGTAATTAGAAGCCTTCCACATTGACTTCAGCTCATTTAAGCACGAGCATTACGCTAATAATTACATGCAATGAGGACTGATGAAGCTAGCGGAATATTCTGTTAAAATTAAAAGTTCTTCTATTTTTGACAAACCGCGGTAAATTAGAGTTATTCTAATATGTTGATCACGTTAAGGTCTTGCTAGTTGCTTTATATTGAGTACGATCATTCTACTTTCTAAACGCTTGGAAGAAAAACTGAATTGGAGTGAAAAGGTCACACATCCCAATTACGACCTTTGTGATTTTATTCAAGAATTCACTCAGAAATGCAGAAGACGAATCATAAACTTTGAATTTTGGAAGGTAAACTACTCATAAAGTAAAATTGTGCCACTCGAATCCAAAAATCAAATGAAATATAACTTTTATTACCTAATATTACTATCGACATCTTTATGATTCATCCACTTTATTCCATTGTAGACATTTTATTGTTATTACTATCAACGAAAAATTATAATATTTTGCCTGGCTCTGGGTTATAATGACAATAATAATCAGCCTTCGAAATGTCTTAACCGTCTATTTAATTGTTACTTTCATAAAATTCATATCAGTATCACGATAGTGAGTTCATAATATACTGTGGCTTAATTATTTTAGCAGTGATAGAATGATATTCTCAAACTTCACTTCAAACTTCTTCCCACGCTAAATTACAGACATTTGGACCACGTGTCCGTTTGTTACGCGTAATAAAGTTATATAACTATGAAGAATTATATTTTCAAAATTGTTACTTGTCTCCAAACCTTCAGAAGGTTTAAATTTAATAATTCTGAAATAACTCTTTCATACAAAATTCATTGAACTTTGTTCCGTTTAAATAAATGTCCAGCTTTAAAAAATCATTTTTAAAATCAGATGAGATGAAAATAATATCAGTTCAGTCAAATATTTAATCGGGGCCCGCCACAGGATACATACGTTTGCATCTAGTTGTCATATGTTAAAGTTTGAACAATGGAACTCAAAAGCATAACACGACAAATATTGCCGATTAATAAAAGGTTAAGCAACCTGATCAGTGTAGAATTAAGAAAGAACAAACATCTGCAATAACGTTAGGGTCATATCGGTCGAATAGATGGAATAAGCCAAGTCACTCATGTTGCCAGATCAGTCTGGAGGTGGCAGACAAGCCATTCTCAATTTATCCATATGCAAGTCAGATTTATATACAAAACATTTCTTTGTTGGACGTCAGTCACGTCTCGTTATCGGAGTCTCGACATGAGGATATCTATGTACATACACACAAACACACAGCGGGATCGCCTGTGGACACTTTAATGGAGATCCTACCATCAGCCAATCATTTCTGATCGCTAGGTGATGATAGACATTTGCTGACTATAGCACACCTTTTTTATTTTCTAACACATTCCCATTAATTGTACCTATTTACCGTTAATCCTTTTTAGGTATAATCCCATTGTTAAATATTTAAAAGTTTGTTTTATTCAACGTCGTGCTTAATCTGCTTTTACTCAACCTTGCAATCAGTCGCAAATATTGTAAATTATTATTCACAATCATAGGAGATTGACTATATATTAAATTTCAAACATGGACATCAATTTTCAAGTAACAGAGACAATACAGGATTTCAAGACCAAAACACAGTGAACTCTTGTTCATACTTATTGAATGTATGTAAAGTTAGCATTCATATCATCATTAAATTTGTAAATGTTTCATCATTTTTATTTTGATGGGGAATTATGGTACTAAATCCACTTCTGCTTCGCTACAGTAATGAAGCAATATATAATAAACTATATTGCTCGACGAAGCTGTTGTTTTCGATCTGTTTTTACCTTTCTGAAATTAATTTGAGGAAACTCGCGTAAGTCTATATAAAATTAGTTTATAAACCTAAAATGTTATTTTAGTCAAATTCTTCTGAAAACTAAATAATTAAGTAAATTTAACTGTTGCTAATTAAACTTATTTTGCCATTTAACTTTTCTTGTTTTGAAAAATCTATCATTCATGCAAATATGATACATTTCATTTCACCAAATGGGGTCTTATAAACAACCTTGACATTTTGCCTTATCCAAATATCTATAAATGAGCTCATGGCTGTCTTCTGTTTCATGTTCTTCGTCAGTTTTATACGTTAGTTCTTTTGCTTACCGTTTAATATTTATTTTATAATTAACAGTTAATAACTATTTTTTGATTATCATAAAAATAATCTGTGCTATGTGCGACTCAATTAATTTAATTAATAATTCAACATACGTTATTCAGGATAATGGTTTTGACGAAAGATACTATTGATCGAAATCGCAGCATACCCCCTAGAAAGGTCTATGCAGCACCCACCTATATATTAACGCCTAGCGATCTTTCGGTCCAATCTGTTTCATCAGCAACAATTTCAACTTCATGTGATCGGATTTCGAATCCAGGTGAAGTTGAGGTAATTGGACCAGATAACCGACTAGAACTGACAGTCTCGTTCTTTTAAAGTAGTCCTTTATAATGGATGTTTAATTTGCTACAGGGAAGCCCGGAACTGTTCATGTACTTTGAGAATGTTCGATTTATCGGAATATCCGGAAAGCGGAAATGTGGTAAAGATTACTTTGCTGCCCATCTGCGCAAAGAAATCATGGATCGTTTGGGTGAAACAGCTGCAATAATTCACATCTCCGAACCAATCAAGCGGGCTTTTGCTGAGAAACAGAACCTTGATCTTGAGGAACTAATGTCCTCCTCAGAATACAAGGAAAAATTCCGTCGCCACATGGTACGTTGGGGTGAAGCCCAGAGACGAAAGGACCCAACACTTTTCTGTCGAAAGGCACTGGAGTACTTAATGCAGGATTCTCCCTTCAAACCAACCTATATTATAATTGCTGATTGTCGTAGACCATCTGACTTGGAATTTTTTTCTAGTTTCAATGGAGAAATCCCACTTCTTCACCTCAGAATATCCGCTTCACCAGCTACTAGACGTTCTCGAGGTTGGATTTTCTTTCGGGGGATAGATGATGCGGAAACTGAATGTGCATTGGATGAAACCCCATTTGATATCCTTGTGATCAATGAATCCGAACGGACTTTCAAACTTTCTATTGATGTGGCAATTAGGGCGATATCAGGCAAACCACTGAGGAGAATCATGACTCTATAATTTTTTGATAATCCTTTGAATACTCCCTTTTTTTAATAATTTTGTATATAGGAAATGTGAATATAGAGTTATCATTCACTAAATTATCTTATTTGCTTTTTAAATCCTCTCTGTCTCAAAGTTATGGCTGTAATTTGTACCTAATTTTTCGAAAAGCATATCTATATAGATATGATTTTCCATTTATAAGATATTTAAGAATAGTTTATGTTAATTATGTGGAGCCATTGGACACATCGGTGGTCACCGTTTTCGTATACATCACTAGTACACATTTTGACCTATATTGACCTAGAAAAAGGTTGTAGCTGACAAATTTTTCATTAGTATTCCGCTCAAGTTAAGCTCCAATCAGTGGGCCTTGGAACCATTGTATTATGGTTAATTTTCATTTAATTTATTATAACCCACGGCGGAGCAAATAATTTTACAGTTTTGGTTTTGTAAAAGGAACCAAAATCGCTCAACTTGAAGTACGATGAATGATAAATAAGAGGAAGCGAAAGATTTAGGGAGAATTGAATGTATTAAAATGATATTAATTTTTACTTAACAGGCAGTTCACGCTCCAAAATCCAAATTTCATCATTCGTCCCTGAGTGAGCATTCGTTTCTAAGTTCTTCTAAATCAAATTTTTTGGATATCTTCACGCTATTATGTTATGATTGTGTAAGGTGCTTGACTTAATTTCAGATCATTCTATTTTCTTAGTCTTGGGAGACAAAAAACGACCTTAAGTGACAAGACGGATCATCATAAATAAACAAACGGCAAATAAGAACGGGAAATTGTAGCAATTTTAGATCTGTACGACATCCAACATGAGAAAAAAGTAACTTAACATAAAATGTAGCTAAGGCTGTAATCGGAAACTTGAATAACAGGATTTGCAAATAAAGATGTGAAATAAGGGAAGGTTAATGACTTGTGCTTGGGCTAATTAAGTAACGGTAAAGCAAAGCCGTCTAATTCAGGAACTCGATCAATACTGGATGACGTTTACAGTCGGTTTATTTGTAATTATTCAGCTCACATATTCAATAACCTGTAACTTTCAAACATGAAAGAGACGTTAGTGTATAATTTCTTTATCAGAGACCGTCCAGGATGCGTGTTTTAAAACGCATCCTTTCAACAGATGTAACGTCTCCCTTCTTTTGAATCAATTAATATTCTAAAGTAGGAATATGTTCGGGCTATTAGAAGAAAAAAGTTTTAGAGATTAGGTCACTTGAGTAGTTGATTAGCTTGCACTCGATGGGTTCTCATATCGTTTTTAACCCATTACGTGGTTCTGTGGCTTTATAATCTTATAATACGCTGATCTCTTTCACAATACTGCCAATTACATTATCTCTACAATTTTTCTTTTACACTGCGATGGATAAATCCTGCTGGTCCCTTTGAGGCATAGTCAGACAAGTTGACACATGCGGGTAATTCTAGGAAATCTCTTTTCCTTTTACTATCGGAGTTATTAATTATTTGAAAGTAGATATTTCATCCGCATAATTTTGCAGATATTCTGATTATGAAAATGTTAATTATATACAAGACAACGGAAGAGAGGGCCAACAGTTGTGATCAATGGACAGACTTTATTAGCTTAGACATCTTTTAATGAACCGGCGTTGACAAAGATAACCCGATTTATAAAACCTTGCAAAATATACGTTTAACAAGTGGAATAGAAGGGCTTAAATATAGACCTATGAGCTCAGCTGTGTGCATTCAAGCCTAAGCAACCAACCTCTAAGCGAACACCATAAACATTGAGGTCAGAACACAAATGATCACATAAGTCACCTGTGATCACTAACTTCTCTATTATTTTTGGCACGTTACTAATTAATTCCTTTTCATATGAAATCTTTTTTATAAATGCAGCGGAGTGTAAACCCTAGGAAAAAAATAAATCATTATCAATTATACGATGCAACAGGTAGAGTTGGGGGCAGGACGATGGCTAACAGGCTTTATTATGAAATCACACCAGATATCATTAGAGGGCGATTGAGGGTAGTTTAAGGTGTGTTGGATGTTGAGATTCTGTTAGGGAGTATTTGCTTTATAGCTCAGTCAAAGAAATGGGTGGGGTAAACAAAAGGTCCAGATAGGTGGTCCGTGCTTAGGATACAAATCGGAAGACTAAACCTCAACAGGGCGCCCATGATGGGCCATCACGATTAACCGGTGTGGTCAAATAAAATGCACCAACGATCAGAAAGGAAGAACGGCACATATGACCCATAAAAGGTTGATGACCTTTGGGGTCAGAAGGAGGTTCGCACTAAGTAATCTAACTGGTTTATTAGAAACGATCACAATTTTAGAGACTGAAATAGTTCTAAATTATTTGATAAAATAAATTGTGTAATTATTAAAAACTTATCACAACAGAATTTTTAGGCACATTATTTTTTCAGCTGATAAAGGATAAAAAAATTCCATTTTTTCAGAAACGTTATGACTTTTTGATTAAGATTCAAGCGCGGGTTGCTAATGAAACTAAAACTTTCATTATTTCAAAAAATATATAGTCATTCGAGGAAACTTTCCATGGAAATGTGAGTTTGAAGTCGAGATCACTTTGCTTCCTATTCACAAAAAATACGACATGCTGACAGGTTGCAGCAGTCTTTTCGATTCTGATATATATCAAAATGTGAAAAACCACGCTTATCATGGCTGCAAGTAAACGTCAATAATTTGTCAAAAAGAGTGCGAGTCAATGACATGGCGTGGATATTGGCAGGGTTTAACATATTGGAGTAGAAGATCTTGTAATAGGAAAAGACCTACTATCCCAAGTTAGTAATAACTCTTATTACGAAACCACTTAAGGTCTTTATGGAAAATGTCCATAGCACTTGGTCTGGGTAGGGAGAAGATATCTTGGAGCTGATTTTACGAGAAACTCTCATTTTTCAATCCCTTTTATTGACCAAAATCAGTCGCTGTGGTCTGCCATTCACATTTTACAACCTCTGACTTCAAATGTGCACGTCGGTCACTGCTCTATTATATAGTCATTTTGGGTAGAGAGACTACCTCATGGAGCCTTCCTGATGAGAAACTAGATTTCTGTTCCCTTACCTTCGCCGAACAAAATTAACCCGATACATTTGGCCTTTCCATTTATTGGGTGTGAATTTACGAGAACCGAACATGTGACTTCTGATTTCTCATATGAGTTCGTAAACCGCTATGTCACCATTCCGAGATAAATCACTTTCTAAGACTAAAGATCTACCAAAATTTTCGAAGACCAGAGGTTAAGTAGATAATTAATAGTATTTATGACACAAGTAGAGGAGGAACAAAAGAGTAACTAATAGAAAAACGAAACAAGGGAAAGTGAGGGAACAGAAATTAGCGCATTGCATATAGGATGCAAAGATTTTGGCTAATTCTCTGATGCATTTGGTCTGCTTGGTGAGCCAATATTAAAATATCACAAGACATTTTGGATAAATTAGAAATCTGTGGCATTTCCAACATGAATTCACACAGTAGATACATATGCCATTTGGAAGTTATTGATCGATCAGTGAAATGAAAGTGAGGATGACAAAGACTTGTCTTACGTTCAGCCCCTAATCTACAGGACTTGAAGGATATTTTGAATAACTTCATGCAAAGAGTTTATGAAGCCCTTCTATTAACATTATCTGAGTATAATCCACATCCTTTGAATGACCAGGTGTTTTACTGATTCGATCGCCAATTTCCTAGACATATAAGGAGAGACATAACGACAAATTTAATAAGCTCAAACTCTCAACTTTTCTTTGAACAATATTAATATAATGACATCATAAAGCAACGCTTACACTGGGCTTCGGGTAATAATTGGTAAATTTTAAAAATCTTTCAAGACTGATATGAAGGTGTATATTATAACTCATTTTGTCGGATATTAATCCAGAAGTTGAGCTTTCTGTTCAGTAGTGGAATGCAATATTGCACTTGGATATGAAATTTTAATCTTATATTTCCCCATTTTACAGGTAGAACTGAGCGAAATAATTTGTTGCCAACTTATGCTAATTTGGTTTATATTCTAATAGGAAGAATGTAATTTATTTAAAAAATTAAAAGTTTCAACTTGAATGATTAATTTTTAGTTAATGAACGATCCATTCTTTGCCCTTGGCTTAATGATGAATGGAGCAAAATTTATTAAAGCCAAATTTCTAAATAATTTTTGTTTCCGAGACACATATACATCAGTGTTCAATCTCTAAATTGATATTTTGAAAAAATGATTAAATTAGCTATTGATATCTGAGAAGAAATGTTAACAATTACTACGAGATAGTTTTAATACCATAATTTTAGTTAATCTGTTTTTAATCTCCAAATTGAAAAGTAAATATTTTATAAAAAATAATTTAAAATGTACCTGCTAAAATTTCTACATGTTCTGTGTAAATAAATTGAGGTGCCACAATCAATGCGGAATGAAGTCAACCCGAAAAAAATCCCTGAATATCATGAACATACTAAAGGAATCAATCAAGTACTTTCTCCTCCAACCTGACTTTTTAGGATATTTTTAAATTCCGGCTGCATTAGTAATCTTAATCTGAATAAATTTTTAGGATAAAATAAACATTTCTATTTTATAGAACTGATTAGCTTACACTTGAAGGATGAATCCCTTTTCTCCGAAATATTTTATCTTACACCATCTCTAATCATCACTAAATTT
>CAADRB010000095.1:84965-136647 GCA_900708905.1 Hymenolepis diminuta
GGTGATAGATTCAGAAAGAGTATCAAGAATGACGGGTCTCAATTATCCCACCTTCAACCACGTGCTCACAAATCCTTCGTAGAGTTTAAGCGTTGTTTCGCAAGTCAGTAGAAAGCAAATAACTGAAGTAAAGTGGTGTTTATTTGGTCATTTAAGTGCATAAGCCTGTTGATTGAGTTATTTAGATAGAGAATATCTGCTAGCATTTTGAGGGTGAATAAGTGTTATTAGATAATTAAATATATTGTAACCTGGATTTTGAAGTGCCTTAAGTGAAAAGACTTGAAGACATTAATTGTTGGTGCGCCTACATTGTGCTAAAGTCAACAGCACACATGTAGCAGGAGATTTAAATAACAACTTTATGAAAGATAACATAATTTAAGCTCTGATCAAGTCTACAAATTATTTTGTGTGAGTTATGACTTTAACGTGGACTTCTCCTGAAATTACGACAAATACCAATCTAAATAAAAATGTTTAAAAGTGGCTAGTAAAATTCCAAATTATGTCAAATTAGTATTCTAAAATTTTCAGCATTCAGTGAATAAAGTTTCAACATCCATGTACTTAGTTATTCATACCACTACAAAAGTTGCATCTTAGGTAAAAAGCCTTAACGGAAACCAGCAATTATGACAATTTTAAATGCATGCTTTTTTACACTATCTTTAGAACAGAATGCTGTGTTAAGAAAATATAGACGATCGCTTAATTTTGACACTACCTTCTGATACTTCTGACTAAATAAAAGTGGAGCATGAAGCATTCCTTAAAAAACGGGAAGGTTACAATAATTAATCCAAAAATCTGATTTCTAAATTAATCCTAGCACTAAAAAAACCTCACAATAGTATCAGTGACTAATTAAGGTACGAAAAAATTACGCTTAAAATGTAAACTGATCAAGATTTATAAGAATCAACTAGAGGAGTCAATCTACTGTTTTCAAATTTGCAGGATAACAGGTATTTGACAGATATCGTAAACAGGGGTTAGTAATTAAGTGCCTATGCATTTTCAAAATCACATAGACTTTCACAAAAACGTTTTGGTTTGATTTTTAGAAAAAATTAAATTCGGTTGGTTATTATTCCATTGTAGAGCCTGCAAAAGGCCGACTAGGAAAGTAATGCATGGATTAGAGGAAACAAGTTAATTTGATAAAAATTTAGATAGCTGCTAATCTGAGCTTTTATTTACTAACTCCAATGCTATATAAAATGAGATGAGGTTTATCGAAAGCTTTTTTAAATTTCCTTGGTGCCGTTTTTCGCTATCAACCAAAATTAATCTTGATTGTGAGCTATGCGATTTCAAAATATGCTCTTCGCAAATAGTGGATTTTCTACTAAATTACTTTCAAAGCAAACTAACAAATACTCTAAACGTAGAATGTTTTGAGGGAATATTGGAGGCGAATGCTGACTAAATTTAGGAGTTTTCTATGTTTCTTTTCGGTTAAATAGCACTTAATATATTAAAGTTAGTAAAGAAATTGGAGAGAGGAGTTAGTAGAGAACGAGCTTATTAATAAAATTTGGAAAATCTTTCCGTGCAAATTACTCTATTAAGGAACGTACATATCGACTCAGTTCAACCTCATAAACGGTTTCTATAGTTTGAGCAAAGACGGGATGCAGAAATGAAATTTGAATTTTAAATTCATGTTGCAGTCTGCTCAAAGGCTGTCTCGCCAATATCTGTAAAACTGGTTCCATGTGTTTGGGCAAAACCACATTTTTAAAAGTGTGTGAAACTCAGACCGCTATTATGTGAATCACTAATCGTCTATGGGTAATGAGGAAAGTAAACCTGAGATTTCTTTTAAATATCATTATTTTTGACTTTGGGCATTAACTTTTAAATTAGGGTAAAATTAGACATAATATATACGTATGTAAAGCTTGATCACCTCTGTAACATAGCTAGAGAACAACTTTAGGGAGAAGGTTGGGTCGCTTTTTTAATAAGATTTTAAGGAATAATATACGGGCTGCGTAAAGTATCTGAAAACATATATTTTTATAATTTAAAATAATCCGATAGTAAGGAATGTATACTTATATCAGAAGACCTCATGACAGATGCTAATATAATTAACGAAAAGAAAAGACACGCTGTAGTAGCATCAATTTAGAAATCACAAGACTTCTAAAAGTCGTCAGAACTTTCGTTTGTAGAGTTAGAAAGGAGCTGGTGAGTGAAAAGAATGGAGGTGAATTGGAATTGTCAAAGCTCTGCTGACTTATTCACACACTCATATCACCTGAGTTAGTGAGAATAATGCATGGCATGGCATAACATGACATGGCATGGCATGATGGACGAAAACTGCGGGACTTCAATGCATGGTATCTTACCAAACATCTCAATTGTCTGAAGAAACAACAATATATAAGAAATGCTCTTCATCAAGATCTCGGATACAAATCTTGTGCGTTCTTAGGCGAGGTCGTCAGTTGATGTGGACAAAACAACTCAAGAGAATTGTGTAATGCGTGTAAGAGGACTCCGAAAGAAAGTGAAGCACTCAGAGGACGAGGAGTGTGTTTGGATGATAAAGTGAATTGAAGAAATGATAGGTGGTTGGCTATGTAGGGATAGGCGTCACTGAAGGTCCAACTGTTATGTATGCACATGAAGTCTCCAGCAAGAGCGATGGTTTTTGTGCTGTTAGCAGTAAGGAAGGGACACATCATGACTCCTCCATTGTTCCCACAGAGTCTGAGAGTCAACGCAGATGCAGATGAAGATGCCAATGTAGAGACTCTTCAAACTGTTGCTGATAAACTGCCTTGGATAGACACCGGAAGACTTCTCTGTGTCTTTCAACAAGATTCAGCTCCATCCGATAGAGCTCTCAAAAGACGGAATTGGATGACATAGAATTTGCATCATCATGTCACACCAAACTTACGGCCGCCTCCTACCTTTAGTCCATTAGTTCAAAAGACATTAGTCTTTTGAATTATAACGTGTAGGGCGGCAGGAGGCGGGAGTGGTTAAAAAGGAAGTTAATAAGCATCCCCAAAACACTAAATTCTCCTCTCCGACAGAGGCGATAGGTCGAGCAATGGAGGACATTAATAAGGAACACCTGATGAAAGGTTGCAGTTAATCGCTTTCGGACTCGAACTGAGTGGGTGATAGAGGCTGAAGGGGGATATACGGAATAAATCCTAGATTTATATTACGTTCATTTGTTTTGTAAGAAGAAATTGTAAGTTTCAACCACTTTCTGTTTTACAAAAAGTGCATAGAGTGTGGTCCAATGTCTTACGCTCCCTGTAAGGCATAATTCAGATAAATGATGATTGAAGATCAACTCAACAACAAAACGATAACACAAATGTCTTGGTGTCACAGATGGCATGCTTCCACAAACTTATAATATTAACAGGCGACTATAAGATCACCTGTAGAACCGTGAACGGCTGATTCCGAAACAAAGTATACACTCTGCGGCCAGAAGTCATGTTTTCCCCCATCCTATATGAAACTTGTATGAAACATAGATGTATCCATACTGGGTGCGATGGGACTTATAGCTGAACATACTAAAACTGTATATCTTATAATCGGCAAAGCACATTTAGATTAGTGTAAAGAAAACAATAGGTTCTAAAAGTTTAATTTTGAAATCATTGTGAGAGTAAAATTACAGAAAAATGTTTCAAATATGAAACAGAATAATATAATTTCAGGAGACTGAAAGTTAATACAGAATAAAGTTCATTTTGTAATCTTCCACATCTCTATTACCGTATCCCGCTATTATATAAGACATAAACTACAAAACTTTTTCACGGATAAATCTGCTTGCAGTTACAATATCAAATTAATTAATGGTATAATATTATAAATTACCATTGACCTTGACCGGAATGGGCAGGAAAAAGAGACCAATGTAAGAGAGATACATTTAGAAATAACCCTTTAAAATCTCTTATTTCATTATAAGCATTCAATTTAATTCAAATATTGAAATAATGTGTTCGATTTTACTCAATCGATAAGTCACAATTTCTGATCAATAAAGTGCAATGGAACATTTCCAAAATAAATGAAATACTTGCTGTCGGTATGCGATTACAATCTATTAAATTAATAAACGAAAGAAAGAATTTGAATTTTTATAATTTGAAACGAAATCACACGTTGAAGTAATTAAAAGGCTTAAACTATTTTTATTAAATTACAGTGCCTTAGTCATAGTCATATTTTAGAAAGACGTGTAAAACAGTTAAAGCTGTGCACCGATTTAAGTCAACTTTAAGGTACATTTATTGTCCATTATTAATAGACGATCCTCAAATGTGCTTTTATTTTTTACGCATATTACTTTATATTAAGTTTTAATATTTAAACCAAAAATATAATTTAATAATAATTTTTTTCTTATTTTTAATAATAGGATTTATTGAACGACAAAAATGTCTTTGAGTTTAGACCACATGTAATACTTCTGCGTATTTACACTATTTATTCATTAAAGCACCTGGAAGGAAAATGCGATGTACTAATTCTTACTTATTTTCAGGGGAAGTTTAGTTCAGCAGTTTGGAAATATTTTAGGGTGGAATTACACGGGAAAAATCACGAAGCACGTTGCTACTGAGAAATTAGAAGTAGGCTATGCTAACAACCTTGTCAGTATGGATGCACTTGTCAGTACACAGACCAATACGGGAGGATAGTGACAAATGCGAAGTTGGAACATGAAGTATATCCAACCAAAGTCCCATGCTGCTGGAGACGGAAATTTTTACCATTAACCTATGTATCCCTTAATGTTCCCTGGCCTACTGTTTGTCTCCATGGTCTATATATTTATATCTCATTTCATTCTATGTTGCCTTGTTCATAAGATTTTCTATAACAGATCCTTATTTAGACCACACTTCCTACAATGGCAGTTAGATAAACCCCAGACAGTGTGGAAATATTTGAATTACAAAATTAAATTATTCCGCTACGAATTTGATGCTAATATTAATAATTGAGACAGAGAGTGGAGACAAATGAAACACATTAAAAGAGAAGATTAGTGGTAATTTTAATATATTAAGGTATTACTTGAATTTATAAAATAAGCATAAACTCTGTGACACATGTATATGTGCATGCTTTCAAGTTATAGGAGATTGGAGAGAGAGAACACTGCGAGACTTTGTAGTTACCTTTCCTGTATTTCGAAAGTCTTTTCCAGCTTTAAGTTATATCTGAAGATTACATTCATCGAGAAATTTTTCTTCATTAGGTTAAGTAATCTTGAGTTTAGAGTTATTTTATGAACGTACACATCCGATAGCACAGACTATAAGAAGGGTGGTTGCATGGTCAAGCTCTTTACTCACTTGTTATATGTGACGCGAAGATTTTTGAGTTAACAGCACACAGTAGCGTTCGAATAGTAGTCAGTACTACTACTTGGCATATCAAAAGGTGTTCTTGATTCCTTCGACTCATTAATCTATTTGGTCGCGTGCTTATTCTTAGAGCATTATTCAACTTTGCGTTGTTCTCATTTGACGATGCGAGATACTAATTTGAGTGGGCATTCTGACTCATTGTTCTAAGGGATTAATTAAATGGCATATTTCCTCTCATGCGTCATCATGTCTGAGTATATCATAGATTAATTAAACAGTAAACTCATATGTTTGACCATTCATAGACCAGATCATTCAGAACTTTCAAAAAAATTCGCATCTCTACCGATTTTTTTCGAGTTTGGTTCCCCAATATTTGGTCAAAATTTTATGGTACTAGAGACACAGTGTTACGGCCTTATAAGGCTCTTAAAATGGCTAAAATTTTTGGAAGTGAATAATAAAACGGGATTAAGCAAACTTTCTCCATTTATGTTAAATCATGACCAGCAACGATCCACAATTTTAGTTTTTTCTAATAATCATGTAAATTATAAATGAGTAATAATAAAATATAATAAACTTGCAAAATTGTTACTTTGATTTCCTTTTTTAATTAAAATTTTCCATTTTATCCGACACCCCCGTCGAAATTCTCCCATCAAAACTTTTGGATGTTGGATCCACCTGGAATCTTTTAAGGGGTTTCCTGGAACGTTCCAAACGAAGGTTTTGTTGAATGCCTGATTGGGTTCCGGCAGTTCCTTTATTTTCAAGCGGTGTGTGGCCAGAAACCTCGAAGATGATATTCAAAGGACCTGCTTTGAGTTTGAATGATTTATCTGTGTACTAGGAACAGATATGTTTGCAATGACGAATCAAAGTTTGATAATCAATTTCCAATTCGTTTTGCACGTTACCTCGCCGATTTTTGATGGTGAATTCTGCCCATGTGCCAGGCGGTCGCTTCTGGGTGTCAACGAATCGCTCTGCTTGACCATTTGGTTGAGACTGATATTGTGGAGAGCAGATATGGGTAATATTATGACTGAATAAAGTCTTGAAAGGGGGCTGAAGAGAATCGGGTACCGTTATTGGTTACAAAGTCTCTGGCAGCCCATAAGTTAAAAATATATGGCAAAGACTATCAATCAGTTGTGGTAAGCATTAATGAGATGGTTTCAGATCGCTTTGAGTGCAAATATGAGAGATCAGCATCGGATGACTGCTATGGAACCGTTGTAATATAGCTCGCTTGAGTGCCGAATGAATGACACAATCTGCAAATATTAAGCATGAATTAACTACGGACAAAGTACCATGCTATCTATGAAGTTGTAGAAGATCACCCTTTTGATCCGATTTTGGTCATCCTGTGCGAAAGTATTTTATGGCCTTCTTCGGCACCGAATCTTCAGCTGTTTCACTCTGTATGTCACCTGTGGTAATTAGAAGTTTGCGTGCAGCATCAAACAAAAGAGTTTACGTACCATCTTTTATAGCTAAACTTACAATGACGTTTTACTTCTGGGTGTAGATGAGGAGAGAAAGACGATCGGATGTCTGAATTCCATTGTTTTCCAATTTTTATATCAAGGACGGTGATCTAACAACGCTGAGTTGGCTTGCGGTATAAACTGGAATATTAATTTTGAATCCGAGAATAGGGAAAAGTGGTTTGTAATCCATTAGTAAGGGGAAGTGCCAACCTTAGAGGAATTCATGAAACACTTTATCAGCAAAAATGATGGTCAAAGACTCCTATTTGATGTGGCTACAGTTCTACTTGGCTGTTGTAAGAGTTCGAGAAGCACGAGCAACTATTTTTTTTAGCTATAAGAAAAGGTATGAAACATAACTGCCCCAAATCCATTGTTCGAGATATCTGCAGACACTATTAATAAGAAAGTAGCATCTCAGAAGTGAGCATGATCCTCAGCCCTGTGAAAGGTTTCTCATATTTTGAAACTCAGTTCCATTTAGTATCTTTTCTTAGTAACACGTTTGGAGAAGCCCGAATATTATGCAGTGTTGGCAGAAATGTACTGTAGTAGCTGATGGGAGCCAGGAAGTAACGAGATGTGTCAATACCCGTAGGGTATGACATTTCTATTATTACTCGAAGCTTTTCTACATTCGGATAAGGGCCATTTTTATCAAAGATATAACTTAATACTTATTAGAGGGCACAAAATATGCCCATTTTTAGCTCAAAGATGAAAGACATACTCTTAAATGCGCTAAAGAAGTGAGATGATACGTTCTTAAAGTTTCTCCAGGGAGCGGTTTACAATAAACATGTCCTCTGGGTATGCAGAAGTAACAAGAAGGTTCGATATCATAGTATCCATAATTTGTTCCAAAATATCTAGTATCTGTTATATTAGTTTAGGCTACGATATGCATGGAAAATCAGTAGGTATCATGACTCTCATGCAACTTTGATTAGCAACTAAATCTCCGCTAAATTAAACTGCAATCTTTACTACCATAAGTAAGATTCCCGTTGATCTGTAGATTTAAATATTTTCGGCTTTGCTTGATGTTAGTGTGCAAAATAGCCAAGAGATCGTCTGATCTGAGGTATTTTGGCTTTAGTTTATTGCAGCGATTATGGAAAGTTGGCTAGTCTTGGCTATGACCAATCCAGCCATGTTGTCGGTGGACGATTCGGGAGTTTTAGGGGAGGCCTGTGGACAATGACTTCCTTTATATCCCACCTTTCGATACTATTTACTGCTTGAAAGGACATTGTGGAAAGAGATACCAATCTCAGCTATAATGACAAGGTGAAGGCAGTTTCCGTTCGACAGAAGAATTCGGCTGTGCCACAAATTGTGCGGATTGAGGCATGGATGCAAAAACTTCATGCGCTAAATGCGTGGGCATGTCGCCAAAATCAACGAGAGCTGAATCACGTGTGAGATCTACCATTTCAACTCCGTCTCTGACCATTTTTGCTGCTTTATGTTGGATTTTTCCTCCACTGGTTTTAACAGGCGGGTTAATATGGGTAATCAAGGCTTTATTTGAAGTTCGGAGATGAAAATAAGGCATCAAAACTGCTTTTTTGCTAAGGTATTGGAACTAAATTCATCACAGTAAAAGCTTACAACACCAGAAAAGTCATATACTTCTTCATCATGCTCGATCACAGGTTTTAGGCAATAAAAGTGGTCGTAGAGTAGAGAGAAGCTTTGGTCAAATACTTCTTTCATGACAGTTTCACAGTAACTAAGTTCATCGAATTCTTTGGAAATTCGACCAATTTTGAGAAACTTTCAGATTTGAAAAAACCACACCTTCTGAAGAGGCAAAGAACTCTTATTTTCTCATCTCATTTGGGATGATTCACCAGGAACACAGATGTGCATTTATTGTACCACGATTTAAAGAATTTGATCGATTTTGGATCTCAAATATTCTCAGAGGCATTTTTAATAACATATTCAGCAGCTGCAGGATCGGAAATTTCAGCAGATGCGGAAGTTTAATATAAAAATATGAACAGAGAAGAATTTCCACATTTAGAACCCTCATATCCGAAAGAGCTTATACTTCTGCTGAAAGACGGTTGAACGTCTCAAGCAATTGCAAAAATCCACCGGTGTTAATAGACTTGTGAATCTATTTTTTAGCATTGTAGAGGATGTCAGAGAATTTAATTACTGTCCTTCACCAAATTTTATGGACTTAGAAGCCTCCTAAATAGCTGCAATTTCCAAATTGAATATTAACATATGATTAAGTAAACTTTCCTAACCCTAATTACGTACAGCAACAACTCACAGTTTTGTGTATTTTAACAATTATGAAAAATTTGTAAGTAAGTAATAATAAAATTAATGAATATGTGAAATTATTATTTTAATTTCTTTTTAGAAAAATACTTCATTTTATCCAAAACACCAAAATTGAAAATTGCATACATTTACAAAATAAAGTCAACCAAATATAGAGATACATATTTGAAAATAGGACTCGTGATGTACCACCCAAGGCAGAAAGATGATTAAAGCACTAATAAAACATTCGCCCTGCAATGCTATAATGACCTTGTGGTAGCATGATCTTTTGAAAATGGAGAAGTCATGTGTTCTAAGTACGTTGATGAGAATGACGACGTACACTGATTATTGATCATCAGTTAATGGGTAAGCAACTATCATTAGTTCCAATGCGCCTCTTTTAATTTACAAAAAAATGACTTAAATATTGCAAATGTTTAAATGATACTCAGAATTTTACTATAAACAGAGCAACTGCTAAGGAGATCGTCATCTTTTTATTTAAACTTCGTACTGAAAATCCGATTTCTAAATGACAGACGAGCAAATAAGTCAGATATTAAAATTAATTCATATTTGAATTAATCCATGGGGATTCGAGGCTGAATTACATTCCACTTGATGACTTATCTAAATGTCTTTAAACATATTTAGCAATACATGAGAAAGAACTGAGAATATGACTGCACAAATTGTGCTAAGAAATGTTAGTTAAATTTTGATTTAAAGAAATCACGTGAATACTGAAAATTCCAAAAAAATCTACGGCAGAAAAATTTATTTCAAAGTTCTGTTTACGGTAATACCTATATTTTGGTGATATATTAACATTTGAAGATTTTGAGAGGGCTTTCACTGACTTTTTAATTTAAGAAAATTAATTTTAGAGATTTTTAGGAAATCAAAAAAGGAATATTTTTTAATATCTATTCTTTTCTAAATGCTCTGTATGATTTCCATATTGTAAGACTTTTGGGCATTACTCTCCATACGCTTCTAAAAATCATTTATGCAAATAGTGTATATTTGGCCCAGTTTTATGCAAAATTATTTCCATATTCTGATGTTCGCTTAAACTGAGCGTCATCGATGCACTTTACCTCTACATGGCCAAAACGCTTCTGATTATTACTTGCTTCAGCTTTGTGATAAATCAGCTAATTTTCCTGCGTTACTCCTCACACGCTATTTTAAAACATGCGATGCAAATGCTTGTCACTTACCCTCTCTTCCTCGTTTTTCGTTATTGTTCTCTTCTTCCTCTTCCTTTTGATCTACATTCCTTCCTCTTTTTCCTAATCAACTAATTTCTTAAGTCACATCTAGAACATTGCTTGATTATAGGTGGCTTATTCCGAAATCATCCTTTCTTAAGGCTTCTTGAGGAGGAGGCGTTGTCCTTTTTGTCTCTGGAATATTTTTGTACCCGATGAAACCATGAATAAAGCTAATTATCTTGAAATGGAATTTGAAATTAAGCTATAACTTGGTCTGTGTTAATTGCAACATTTAACAACTAGTTTCTATGATTTATTTGCGGGTAATAAATTTCTGAGCCTTGAAATAATAATTATCTCATCAATTTAGGCAGACAGTTACATAATTAGCAAAATCTTTTCATATGTTGATACTTCTTCAGAAATTATCACAAAATATTGGATAGTAAATATTTAACCATCGAAATCAGCAAATGTGAAAAAAGTACAGATTTTATTTTTTAAAAATTAATTTTCATGAAATCTTTTATATCGGGAATTTAACCAAAATTTTTGACAATTTGACAAATGCAATTAATATTCAAACACTCTTAAGTATTACGAATTTTTTATTTGATAATAGAAATATCGATTTTTCACAAAATTCTTCACTTATCATTGACTTTCATAATAATTACTCACTCATTTACAATGCATTATTAACGATTCAAGGATGTACCTTGATTTTGGTTTAATTGTCTTCAACTAGAAAGCGGATCACACCTCTTCCCATCAATGTTATTTATCTGGTAATAAATGAGCAATCTAGAGAAAGATTTGGTAGATCACGAGTGTTTTTATTTGATCATCTATCTCAAATGCCTATGTGAAAGAACACAAATATGAGAATTTCAAAAATCTCCTATGTGCTCCACTACATCTCAGAAAGATCAATCTGTATCGATTCTGGAATGAGAAAATAAAACTCAGATTTATTTTTTACATTCTTGAGTCCTTTCAAGAGAAAAATTATATTTCCTAATTCATATATCATTACCGGCGAAACAAGGGGATATAATATTTTGTATTAGGGAAAGTGCACCTCATTAGATGAGTTTGGGGCTTAATTCCACTTTATTCCCTTGCTTATTTGAATTTGAGAAAACATACAGGTATGTTTTATTGCTTTAGGATTGTGAAAAATACTCATTAAGTTTCATTATGCCTTTTAGATTTCGATTTTACTTTTATATCTAGAGAGACAGTTTCTTAACATTCGTTAGATATACTATAAGTTTTAAAAATAAAATACGGCCTTTGTAATTTCATAGTTCAAAGGAGAAACAAGAAGACGAATCAGTGTCACAGTGTATATTTTTTTCTGTCTTTTTCACAACCATTTGTAACATATATTAACAAGTGAACTGAAATTATAATTTGCTTAGTAATAATTATTCTAAGCATATTTTCCTATCAAAATTTATGTTCACAGCCACAACTCTTATTCCGATAAACTCTATGGTCAATTTATAGCTAGCTATTTCCTCCTATGTGCTTGGGTTAAAATTTATACTTCAAAAGATTTTGCGAAGATGGTTTTACCTTTATAACAGTTAGAGCTGAAAAAATACAGTGATAAAGTTGGGCAGTTTGAGATGCATACTGCAACATTTTTTAGCAAATATTAATCTATTCTGGGGAAAAAATAAAGAAGCTGCTAGACATGATTAAGATGCGCTGAAGGCGAATCAATCAATTTTTGATATTAATATATATACTACTATTTAACTATAAATACCGTATTTAGCTTAATGAAAAATATTCCGAGAGATATGGAATTTGTGTTTTTATTTAATGCAATCTGAAATGTGTATAACAAAGTTTTCGAGGGTTTAAACTTTTAAGACTGCAATTTGGAAGTTAAGACTTGCGAATCGAGTGGCATAATGTACCCGTATTTATAATTCTCAAGCCACCTCTCCGCAATAAGAGGTCAAATCAGGCTGCTTAAATGTTAGCCTTAGGAGTTGGTAAATAAATTTCAATTCAATCAACAGCTGTTAATTTCTGAAGGAATGGCACTGTTAACAATATCTTCATTAATAGTTGGAAGGTAACAGAAAGAGTAGAAGAGCAAATTTCTCGGCAAATTCGTCAAAGATGAGGATTTTAAACCTTTAAAGGAAAAAAGAAAGTAAATTTGATAGAACTGACATAAGAATATCGGAAGGAACTAATAACTTTCAAATACACTTTAATGAAAAAGTAAGATCGCTTTGTTCACATTTTGCTAACGGAACATGGACAACGATTTATTTAATTTTATTTAACTTTCAAATACCTATCATTTACAACGAAGATCACAAATGAACTTAGTAATTACTAATATAATGTCTGACAAAATATTTAAAAATGATATGTTAATAAAAATAACAAATTATTTGCAATAAATATTTCAGCTTTACTTATTTTGTCAGGTAAATATCAGATTTTGATTGAAAATAACCTTTACGGGTTAAAAAATGAATAATCTTGAATGAGTTTGGGAAAACTGACCTTTTTTAAAGTTGCATATCTCTGTCAAGCTTTTTGGACAAAGAAAAAGAAAAAAAACACAAATAAAAATAAACGCACTTAGTTCATTATTTTTTAACAAAACTTTTAGAAGAATGGAAATTTTCAAACAGAAAAGATGCCATTAAGCAGCATTCTGTTTGCATGCTAAAATTTTGTGATACGAAAGTTCTGAAATTTAATTTATCTTTAAGAGAGAAGATTTAGAAACAGTGTTAGATTTAATAAATTAAACGACGGGTAACTTTCTGCGATCAAAAGGAAAAGGCTGCTCTTAAGAAAACGTGTAGATAGACCAGACTTTGGAGCAATAAGTTTATAATTAACCGATTCGGTTTAGAAGGGAGGAAGGTTGGGGGTTCGAGAGAGTTAGGTAGCTAAATTTGACAATAACTATTATTTATGTTAAAATTAAATAAAATACCGCCTCAGACTTTGCCCGAATGGCTTATTTTTGTGCCCTTACTCTCTCAGGTGAACGCAAACATTATCTCATGGTCATTACAATGCTGTTTAGAAAGGTTATTAAAGAGTAGGTCTTGGAGCAATAACCTATTCATTTTATTATAAACATCTTTTTTATTCTTTTGTTCGTATATTTTATTTATTTTATTATATATTTTGAAAGAATATGTTTGTGCTTTGTTGTGACCATTTAGAAACGAACTTGATCACACCTCTTCAACCCAGTCAATCGATTCAGATACACCCTTCCAAACTGTACTGGAAACCACTATTATCAAGGCTCCACCATGCACACTAACTCTTTTGCGTCCCTCGACCGTCAAAATTTTATTTAATAATGCATTCACCCCCCATTAGGAAGAGCTAATATATAGTCACACGTCTCCATAAGAACAAGTCCCTTTCGTTCCTCTGAGCTTTCTCTCTGCCCTCAATAAAAGTTAAGATCGACGATCCTTCTTTTCTCCAACCTGTTGTGTGGTGATGGTCAAATAAATTAGAAGGGTGAAACTTAAGCTAGACCCTGTAGTGTCTAGGAAATTTAACTACCACCTACCACTCTATGGCCTCGATATTGAAAGAAGCAGTCCTACTTATGTAAAATGTCATTATAATAATAAAACTGTTTAATAATTTAGTGAGTTAGCAGCATCATTCACATTGGAAATGCAGAAACTATTTACAAAAATTGAAAGAAGAAAGAAAATTTTGTTTATGGTATTGATTTTAAATATTTCCTATAAATTGGCTCAAAGTATAGAACACTTATTGTGAATTTCACTTGTATTTCCTTTAGTTTTCTTCAGACATGGTTGAACGTAATAAAGGTTATTGACCTTAATCTGCCAATAATTGAAAAAGAGAACGTAGATATATTTTGATTCTTGTATATTCAATCTCGAAGATCAGAAATTATTGTAATTAACAGAATCTTTCAAGAAACGTTTTCTTTTAATACTTGAACAATGGGAGAATTGCTAAAGAAAAGCCACTTTTCGACACCCGGTCAGCGGTAATTTTAATTGTTTAAACTCTAAAGGGTTTTTTATATTGAATTTTGCCGTTTTGTAATAATTAATAGAAAGTATAGATATTTAACTGCAACTTTGTTATCTTGGATTGCTATTATTTATCGCCACAGATTGACGTATTTGTTGTGAACCAAACACTATGCCAAAAAGGGAAAGAACATTTTTGAATTGGCTGCATAGTGATTGAAATTACATTATGATTCTTTTTTTTTAAAATTTATTTTTCCACAAAATTACGAATTAAAGAGGGAGATTTGGCATGATATTTCTCAAATACGGAATTCACCTTTAGAATGGCAGAAATGACTCCCTCCCCATATTTATATTCCTCATTCCTCTAAAAATTGTTAGTTTCAACCAAATTCAAGCAAATAGTTGTACAGTTTTTGGCTGGTCACTTATGTGAAACGAGTCTGTCCATTCATCTTCCTGAAAGAAGTTTAATTAATCAACAATGGAATACGGAGGAGCACCAATTCGCCTGAAATTAAGTCTTCTGTAACCTCGAAAGCAAAAGTAAATATCAAAATTTTATATAAACATGTTTTGACCCATACTGGCATATGATATTTTTGCAGGACATTTTAGATAGGAAGCGAAATATTTCACCAATGATAGGAATTCATCTGCCTTTGGATGAGTCTTAAGTGTTCACATGCACAGCAGTGTGAAGCATTTCCTTTCGCCTCTTTTAGAAGACTTTGGAAAAATTTTTATCCTAATGAAAAGCCGAAAAAATTCCGTTTCTGTTTAAGTTCGTTTATAGATCAAAGAAGGTCCGATTTCTTTTCTTTTTAGTAATTTTTGGACGATTATTAAATTTCTGCAGTGATTTAACCATATACTTATAGGTGAAATTTGAAAGGGATAGGTTCTTAGAGTATCGGACAACCATCCTATAACATTGAATCATACATAACAGATCTTTTTGACCTTTAGATAAATTTAAGAATGACTTTCTCCGATAGTTCGCGACTAATTCTAGGCTTGAATAATTGAATTCCAACCTTTATAGAGCGTTGCTTACTGGGTACAATGTTTTATAGTCAAACATCTGACCATCCTTATGGATACTGCATTTGAAAACAATATGCAAAATCAGAGAATAACACAGACTGGTTTATAGCTGCTTATTAAGAAATCGATTTCCAAGTTTTCAAGACAAACTACGGTCGCGTTCGACGCCATTTTAATTACTTTTTCCACATTTATCATAAAAAGGCCTAACTCGGTATTTCTAAATTTCATTCATGTGGTGAGAAATAACTTTCCATTTCCTCTGAAATAGAGGCTAAAGAACTTACTTACAATAAAGCCTAGAAATACTTATTAATATTGCAACATTATGCATTTGAATGTTTTATGGTACTTAAAGCTGAGACATTTGACTCTGCAGCATTTTTTTACATTAGCGCTATTGTGAAGACAACTTGATAAACATTGTTTTAAAATAGGAAGCGGAGTAGTTGTTAATATTATTTTAGAGATTGAATATTGAAAAAACAAAGTATCACAACGAATTATTGGCATGGAAAAGGAAGGTAAATTTTCAAATTTTGTCAGAAATGGACACTAAAACCTACTGCTAACTGCATAAAGAAACCCAAAGGGAACATGTACTTCTTTGTTCCCATCTTTGTACACCCCATATACGTCTCAGAGTGTTCAATATGATTAATTATATTTCATCGAATTCGGACTCTCTTGAGTCCTGCTATGAATGCTAAAGTCATCCTAATACCCTAGTCAGTCAAAATATCTCTCTAGATTACCCCAATCAACGCACTTAAAGGTAAGAATGGTACCACCAACCAATTCATGTTACATAGTAGCTCGTGTCATAAGCTATAAGTAGATGAAATTGAAGAGAATAAAGAAGGTGCAGACAAACGCAAGTCATTGTTCTTGAAAGATAATGTCGATTTACCCTAAAAGCTAAGCTCTAATAGAATGTTTTCAAAATTCTAAAGGGATACAGTGTTTAAGAACGAAGATACTCTAGCCACAGTAGGAGTTATGTAGAAATCTTCGGTTTAAAATAGAAATATTTCAATTTGCCTTCCACTTTTCTTCGTTAAATATTGCATTCATATCTCTGTAACTCCTATTCAAATCGCGTCTTTGTTGAAATTTTTTAAGTGGAATAATTACGTATATCATTCGACCTGACTCTGGGGTTTGAATAAGAAATATAATATGAATATAAAGCAAAAGCACATGTCATTGGTTTACAGCTTAATAGCTTAACCATGATCATTAAATCAACTGAAAAACATGCTGAATAATACTTTAGGTTCCCCTTAATACTTTAACACACCAGAAAAAGCAAAAAGGTGAGATGAACATAATTTTCATAGAGCAAGACCTTCGATAACCTATGTAATAATTGTAATATTTTCTGAAGGACTCAAAGTTTAAAATGCGAACGAAAACTCTTATTTTAATACGTCACGCAATTGCTTGTCTTTCAGTACAATAATTCTAAGTGAGATAACAAGATTCACCTATTTTGACACTGCTTTAACATGTTCTAGCAGATAAAAGCGCTAATGATATGCGCAACATTATTTTCCCCAGTGTTTCTTATTTAACTATGTGCTACAAACTGGTGGTCTTTCTTCCATCTGTCTTTCTTACATTGCTTAGCAAAAGCGCAGAAAACATTATCGTCGGTAGATAAAAAGAACACACTGGCACAAATCAGGATAAAAGAGGCGCAAACATTCGTTACATCCGTTATATCAAGATTATTTGCAGATATGGGCAACTCTATTTATATCTCCCGCTCTCCACTTCTAACTCTGCTTTTGCGCAAATTTTATTGAGCTCTCATTCTGAGCCACCGTTTTCACCTGGCATAAACTCAAGTTTATTTCTTTATATCCTCAGTCTCGAAGTATACATCTTAAAACAAACCTTTGCGTTTTATGGACAGGAGGACTGTTAGCTCAGCTTTGGTGTGAGAATGCGTTTTGATAGTTCCTAATTATGTATTTGAAAATTAAATAACTTTTTGGCTAAACAAAATAATGAATTCAATTATTTCAACTTGGAGAATGGGGTTTTTCCTCTTTTGAATAAATAATCTAATTTAAATTAATCTAACTACATTCTGCAGGGATGAAAGTTCAGCCAACGTAATACAGAAAGGAAAATACAGTCTGCTTTGTCCTAATCTAAGCGCGCTCTTCTTTCCGCTTCAACCGTTTTAATTAGAATTCAGATCTCGCAAGTCTAATAATAACTAAGGCTCGAAAGAAAATGAAAGAAATTTACTAGAAGCTATTGATTCATTTTAGAAGTTTTCAAAAAATAACTAGATATTTTTCAAGATTTGAGAAGCATTTTTGACATCACAGGAAGAAAAAAACGAAACGAAAAAAAATCGCACAGAGCTTTATTTAATAAAATTCCACAGAAAGAGGAAGAAAGAGTGTAGAGATAAAAGAAAAACGGTTGACAAGGTTATCTCTGGTTCTGAGTGTTAGAAATCGATTTGGTCGAACTGATATCTCCCCATGTGACTCAAAATCTTCCCAGCGGTTGGCAGTAGCTACTTACTTTTTCCCAACCAGTGAATTAATATTTGAATGTAGACCAATTCCTGCTAAAAAGCAGCAATGGAAATATGTGGAAGAGCAAGAAAGTAGAAGGAATAACAATCAAGACAAAAACGGAACATCTGGTTTGAACATATGAACACCTTGGAGTATGTACAAGCAGATAGATTAACAGATACTATTGAACTGTGATGAAAGTGTTTACAATACAATCTAAACTCGTCCAGGAAGATCTGGGAAAGGAAGATTATAATCGATGCGTGAGTACTTGAGTGCGCTTTAAGAATAAAGGGATGGGGGGGGGGATTGCGAAGTGGCTTCATATATTAGAAGAAATATGAAGTGGGGAAGGAAGGCATAAAAGACATTGGTGGCGACGTTGCCAGTTGCCCATTTAGAAGCAAACTCGAAAATTTGTACTTATTTTTCAGCAAAGTCTAATGTTTTAAGTTGGTGCCATTTTAGATATGCAAACCTGTTAGCCGATCCGACTCAGTGGCGATCATTTTATTATTAAAAATGAACGGTCGAATATTTGTTCCAAAATTCATCTTGAGTGAACTATGTTCTATGATTTCTGCTATATTAAGATAGTGTAAAATGCTTGTGTTAAAATTTCATCCTGTGAAGGAAGAAATGAAGTGATAAGACCAACCACCATAAATAAAAAATTGTCAATAGAAAATAGAGATTGTGGATAAGGATCTGATTACTAATTAATAAAGAGAAATATAACATTAAAATTTTTGAAAATGAAGCAGTAAATTGCCCATTAAGTAAGAAATTAAACTTAAATCAATTAAAATAACTCTTTTGACGCTCGCTTCTCAATCTCACTCTCTATTCCAGGCTTAAAAGTTCTTATCCCGTACCAGTTGCTTCGTCACAATGAAAAATTGTTGTGGAAAAAACATAACCAATTATTCTCAAATTAATTAGAAAGCAAATTTTTATAGGATTTAGATAAGACTTTCAAGGACAACAACTTTCGATTATGGCTTAATTTAGATGCCAGTACTGAATAAATAAAGTTACCTTTTAAGTATTTTCAATAGATAAATTTCTCCATCGTCTGTGTAGTCTGTTTGACACTTCTAAGGTTTAAGAAGTACAGGACGGCCATTCCGTCTCCACTGAATGGAAAGCCACCAAACGCACTCAATTCTAAAGCATTTATTGAATGAAATGATAATGCCATTGTTTTTAAAGAAAAAAGGTATATTACGAATGATAATATTATCAGGACTTAGGTCACTGACTCAACGCGCAGGAAATCAGACTAATTCAAATTGAATAAATCGCTAAGAAATATTTTTGCTGATTAAGTACTGAGCTATGTATTTTCTATGACTAAATCCTTACGACATAAACAAGTATGGAGAATTTAAATGTGTCTCTTACGTTTCGTCGCTCATATTTTTCTAAGCGCCTGCGCTTATACCTGACATAATTATATAATAAAAAAGTCGAGATAATATGAGCCTATGAGCCTAAACATAAACAATAGGCATAAAGGTCCCAAAGGATCGATTGTCAATGAAACAAGCACAAAAGCAAGTGAGTCATTACAAAATTAATGGCTGAGGAAGTAAAAATAAGACAACATTAGGCTTCTTAAATGAATCATTGTCTAAGCTAGTTTCCATTTTTAAATCGCATTTGGTTCATTATTATTTGCTACTTTACTTAAATCTTAGCAAATAGAATGTTGCCAAAGTGAAACTTCTGACTTCTGCCTTCTTTTAAATCTCAAGCAAGGTTATTTATTTTTGGCCTCTAAAGTGCTCTTTGATGGACAAATTTAATTGTAAAGATCCTTAATAGTTTAAGATACTCTGAGTCTAAATAATCTTTAATATTTAAACGCATTCTATTAAATGTATGTCCCGGCCGAGATGGCAGTAATTCCATAATTAGTACGGTAATGTAAACCATGGAGTTTAGATTAAAAGTTTATTAAGTTTAATCAAAAAATTTCAAAAATGATACAAAAGGAATGTTTTAGGTAATATTTACACAAACACATCTCCTGGAGCCAATGGTCATTTAAGTTAACACCAACAAATGTGCGAAGTGGTTTAAATAAATAGTAAGCCTAATGAAGGAAAAAATATGTAGATTAAGCAAAATAAAAGAGGTTTATTCCGAAAACGGGCAACCTGTTGAGACCATCTGGAAAATTATACACAATAATCATGCTGAATATCAACAGATATTAATAATTTATAATGATAATTGGGGTTGAGAAAAGGATAACATTCGTTTAGTTAGGTCGGAAATACGAAGTTTCACCAACGTTCTTTCTTTGATAAAAGAGGTTTCATGAGGACATAAAAAATATCAGAAAAAAGGAATGAAAAAAGAAAATACCATTTCTTTTGAAAGGAGAATAAAATATTTCTTATGTGCTTAGTACAATCAAAATATCTGGGATTAGAGTTCATTTTAATAATATTTTCTTCATCTATCTTCTTCTATGTTCATACCGGTGAACGAATTTTTTCCACTTCATTCCTGGCTAAGTAGGCAGCCGATTTATTTTCTCAACTTGCATTAACTTGTATAATTATTAAACTTCTTTTAAAGTGCTGAGATTTCATCGTATTTTCTAATGGTCTTGTTTCATCTTTCTGTTGAATCTCAATTTCTGTTGCGTAATGCATCAATGCAGCTCTATTAGTGATGACACACTCGTATATTATTTTTAAAGCAGTTTACAATTGTACATGATTTAACTCAAATCGTAATATTAAATGTTGTCAAATTAACTATTAAGACAGTAAAGATAGTTATAAATGAGGGTCTGCAAATTAAACCACTTATCATTTTTCCTATCAGAAGTAAATTCCAGAAAACAATTCTGAAAGGCAGTTTTTCATCTTAGATTATCAAAAATCTTATTGTACTGTTTGTTTTAGTGTCACATTTTGAATTTTAGCTGGTAGTTGGCTTGAATTTCTTTTAAATTAATAGCCCATTAAAATTGGAAAACAGAACTAATGACACCAAAGAATTTTGCATTAGTAATAAATCCGCTTGCAATATGTAATAGTTTTCCGCGTTTTTAAGCAAGTTCATCAGCAAATTGCAAAAGATTTATTTTGTAAGAAGTTTTAAGTCCTTTTAATATTATACTTGTGCAAAGAAAATAAAGTTTATTTTTGACAATTTTGAACTACATTACTCCCACTCCTACGATTCTTATAATAATTGTATATAAAGTAACCAATCAACTGCCTGGAATCCTCAAAAGTGAAATTGAAGAGAAATCCATAAATATGGGCCTTCGAACATTAGAATGTGAAGCAATGATCTATGTCGGTGGCACAAACCTAAATCCAAGACAATTTTGGTGCTCTGCTTTTAAATCTTATCTTTTTGAGTTCTTTTATAATTCATCTAAAATTATTTTACCATTTCTCTGTGCTCAGGTAGTTTTATATGACAAAGTGATTGTCTTACTCTTAGTTATAAGTAAATGCATATAAAACAACCTTCGTAACATTGCAAACTACATTGTTATTCAAGGTATTGAATGATGAAGCTGCAGCCGAATCCCTAAGATAAGTAGAATTTCTGATATCAAGTAGAAAAAATGACAACGCGTTTTTGTGATTGGAAAGGGAGATGGAGCCAACAAAATTCCGAAGTTTAATAAATGAACAAATTTATCTAAAGCCATTTTATAAATTAACAATATTTTAAAAGTCCTTTTACAGTTCATTATTTAAACTAATTCAGATCTCATGATAAATAGTTATGAGACAAATTAACTGGTTATAACTACAATTGGGTAAAAAATTTACCTCAAACCTTTGTTTTAGCGAAATTAATATTTAATGGTGGCGTATATAAATAAAGTTTCAAAATTTAAGATTTAATACATTAAAATGCGTATTTTAACTTGCTAGTAGAAAATTAGAGCACTTTCATTTAAAATGTGATCTCGAAGATGCAAATAAAATACATTATTGTCCCGAAAACTGCCGTATATAGTAAAGTTTCTAAATCAAAATCCCACAAAACTAAGCAAATTCTGCATTAATAGACTTTAAATATTTCCATTTGGACATTTTTGAGTACAAAAAATGCAGAAGATTGCAGATTCCCAGAAAACTAGGATCTTTTGGGCCAAATATCCAAATTTCATTCTTCTCTCCGGCGGAATAATTTTTTCTTAATTATAATTGCTAACGTTAACAAAAAGGCTTTAGAAAGTAAAATCATGGTGTTTTATTGCTCTAATTCAAAAAAATTTATAAATGTCAATTTTTGTTAAAGCTCCCAAATCATCAAAGAAATCGCACTCTTTTTTTGTTAGCAGAGCAAAGTGATGGGCTTGTAAAACAAAGAAAATGACAGTCCAATAGGTCACGTGTTTTTGTATTCATACTAGAACCTTGGAGTTGTGAAGTGGTGACTCATGCTGGTTTATCCTAGTTGTGCGATTTAATTCATACGCTACTTAGGAAGGAAAGAATAAATACCTGAATTACTGATGTCTTTGAAAAGATTTTATCAAACACCTCATTTCCGAGAATTTTAGAATCGTTAACACCCATTTTTCAAGACAGACTAAATAAATTGGTAAAATATTCACAGAATTGTGTTTTTGTTCCTATTTTATTTATTTGCTGTCATTTTAGCAAATCTTTAGTGAAACTAGTGAAATTAAAATCGATAAAAGCGAAATAATGCACTTTCAGTAGTCATAATTTGCTACTGAGAGCTCATGCCCATTTTGACATTTGAATCATAAAACTTTATAACATTAAAAAATAAACCACCATTTATAGAATTTAACATGTAATTAAAAGTTCTTCAAAGTTGTCTTAAAAAGCAGATGAATAAAACGGCATTGTAGATCTGAAAATCTACGAGCTCTAATAATAAAAAATCCAAATTTGTTTTAAATTCAAATTTATAGACCTCGGAGTTTTAGTGAGCTAAGTCGCTTTTAAACAACCTGTGACAACATCGAATCAAAATAGATAATAAGTCATTATACTATTTTAAATTGTTCAACAATTCTAAACTTAGAAAGCCATGAATTTTTATTAAGGTTCACCGTACCATTAATTAATAGGCAAATATATGCAGGGTACATAAGGTATCTGAGGACACTCATATTTTTGTAATTTTAAATATCTCAATAATAATTAATGTATTTTTTATACCTCAAGATCTCTTCTCAGATACTATTACAATTAATGAAATAAAAAGACACTCTGTAGTAGCATCTATAAAGGCGAAACACGACAATTTAGAAATCACAAGACCTCTAAAAGTCGTCAGAACTTTCGTTTGTAGAGTTAGAAAGGAGCTGGTGAGTGAAAAGAATGGAGGTGAATTGGAATTGTCAAAGCTCTGCTAACTTATTCACACACTCAGATCACCTGAGTTAGTGAGAATAATGTATGGCATGGCATGATGGACGAAAACTGCGGGACTTCAATGCATGGTATCTTACCAAACATCTCAATTGTCTGAAGAAACAACAATATATAAGAAATGCTCTTCATCAAGATCTCGGATACAAATCTTGTGCGTTCTTAGGCGAGGTCGTCAGTTGATGTGGACAAAACAACTCAAGAGAATTGTGTAATGCGTGTAAGAGGACTCCGAAAGAAAGTGAAGCACTCAGAGGACGAGGAGTGTGTTTGGATGATAAAGTGAATTGAAGAAATGATAGGTGGTTGGCTATGTAGGGATAGGCGTCACTGAAGGTCCAACTGTTATGTATGCACATGAAGTCTCCAGCAAGAGCGATGGTTTTTGTGCTGTTAGCAGTAAGGAAGGGACACATCATGACTCCTCCATTGTTCCCACAGAGTCTGAGAGTCAACGCAGATGCAGATGAAGATGCTAATGTAGAGACTCTTCAAACTATTACTGATAAACTGCCTTGGATAGACACCGGAAGACTTCTCTGTGTCTTTTAATAAGATTCAGCTCCATCCAATAGAGCTCTCAAAAGACTTAATTGGATGACATAGAATTCGCATCATCATGTCACATTAAACTTACGACCACTTCCTACCTCACCAGATCTTTCTCCTTTGGATTATAACATGTAGGGTGGCTTGGGGTGGGCGTGGTTGAAAAGAAAATTAATGAATATTCCCTTAATATGAAATCCTCTCCGAGGGAAGCAGTAGTCCTAACAATGAAGGACATCAATAAAGACCGCCTGATGAAAGCTTGTGGTCAGTCGCTTTCGGACTCGAACTAAGTAGATGATTGAAAGGGGGAGGATATACAGATTAAAACCTAGATTAATATTATATTTACTTGTTTAGTTAGAAAAAATGGTTAGTTTCAATTACTAACAGTTTCATTTTTTATTTTTCTATATATATATATACATTTGCTTAAAAAAATAATAATAAAATTTTATTTCTTTGATATCTGTATTTCATTATCCAAAGGTAAAAATTTGAATAGTTCAAAATTTTTTACAAAGACGTTACGAGGCAACGGGAAGTCTATTCATAATTTACTTTGTTTTTTTTTATTATTTCCTGTTGGGATTCGACCACTGTTCTTATAATAGAAATAATGCATATATTTTTTCAATGCTTTTAGGAACTGCTTGAATAGATGCTCATTTTCCTTTTGAGAGAGCCTCTCTTTTTCCCTTATTTAACTTCCTTATCTTTTTAGCTTAAATCTTAAAACCTAATTTTTTCAATATATCCTTTTTCAATCATTAACTCATTGTCCTTTCATCTGCTCTTTTTTGGCCTATCAACCGGGATAGGAACGCATTTCTTCATTATTTTAGGCGAGCATTTATTTACACTCTCTGTAATTTACTTATTTAACTTTGAGTCAAATTCCCGATGGCTGGTATTCTTGTAAGTTGCCTCTATTCTTCGTTTTCAGTTAGTAATAAGGCTTCTTAAGAAAGCTTATTTTCCCATAAAAAAAACTCATTTTTCTTCATTTAATAAGTAAAGCATAAGCCTCATACTCGGTCGAAAAAGATAACCTCCTTAAAGAGATAAAGAATGCGTTCTAAGCTCAGCTCGATTCCCCAAATTTGGAACTTCAGATTTCCTCCTGGTTCATCCCGTTACTTAACGATTTCAATTGAGCTCGTAGGATTATCCACAGAAACTACTTTTCCATCCGATTAAGACTCTCACTTTAACGATTTGTAGACTAGGCAGAATAAACCAGTATATCTGTAAAAATTAGCGGAGAGGAATCATTTTTAAATATAAGCAACTTGTTCTATGGATAATAAGCCAATTGAATGATGCTAATATGAACTAACATTTGATTGCCTTAGAGATGCAATAAGTCTAACGATACTGTATATACGAAAACTGATTAAAACCTATTTTTAAAATAATGTAATCATGGAAATTAATGTCAATGATACTTTTAATCGATTCATTTTTTCTCTTCAATTATCATCAAAGCTGCTCAAAATAAGCACTGTTTCCTAATCTCTCTGATTTAAGATTTATTAAGATCGAAATCATTTGAAAATTAAGATTTGGAATATAGAGATTCGTGCGTATTTCCTTTCATCTGTTTCCTTCAATAGTAACACTTACTTATCACTATTTAATCTAAAGTGTGCAAGTAAATAATACTTTACCGCAATACGGTCTAGGCTAGGAATTTAGTTTAATCAAAGCATTAGGAACCTCAACTTTCTTCCTTATCCATTTATCAGTCTACTTCACCATATTTCCAATTCTCATTTAAATCAACATTTTCTATCTAAAAATTATAATCAACGGGGTGGGCTAACACTGCTTCGATATTTCTAATTTTTGCTTGTCTAAAAAACAATTTTCAGAAAGAAGAAACCAAAACAGAGCCCAATTAAGTTTAGTCACGCGTATAAAAAGAAAATTAAAACAAAACGTGGGAAGGAAAAGTTGGTAGCTCAAATTGTTTCCCCTTACTATAGCTCTTCTGCTTGACTTTTTGCTTTACAAGTTAAAGAGCAAAAATTTCAAAGAATTGATTAGATTATATTAATCAGATAATAACTTTGATTTCATTGTTGTCTCTAAGTTTCATCAACTTTGAAATTTTATTTGTTGAGTGAAAACGACGGAGCTTAAGTATTATATGTCTTAACAGCCTTTTTACAATTTTATATTGACCAAAGGTTGGCTTTTGTTGCCCGGGCTCTTAATATTAGTTTCTTTGAGGGATACCAAGATAAAAGAGAGGTTTAAATTTGTTCATTCTTCATGGAGCTAACGAATGCAAAATCATTGCTTTTAAAATTAAATATCAATCAGACGCATTCTTATTAAGCTCCAACAAAAAGGAGCGCCCTCGAATATCTCAGTTTTGTATTTAAAAATCTCCATGATTTCTTCGATAAAATTTTATAACGATAGGTATAATTCTCCTATCAAATTATAAGTTCAATACGACTTATTTGCTCAAACATACAAAATAATAATTTTTGTTATTATATATTGATGCTATATAGTGCTTCAGTTTAGAAAAATTTTTGATGAGTCTTTATTTTAGTCAAACGTTGTTGCAATGATATTATTCAGAACTATCACTTTGAAGTACATTCGCACTTTGGCTCAAACCGTCTAGTGCTAAAATTTTACTAATGTCGATAATTAAAATACTTCAGCTTTTGTTCCAGTACCTCAGAATCATTACTTAAACATTTTATTCATTTCTTTACAAAATTAATCACAAAATTGGGAAAAAGCAAAAGTTTAATGTGGCGCTTAAAACCATAAAGACGGTCACATAAGAAAGTAAAGGCACGTTTTCGAATAACCAAATTAAAATTAATTTAAGCAACTGATTAAGAAATATATTGTGAAATATAGATTCAAAATAAAAGTGCAAAATCTAAACAAGGATTTAATTCGCTGAATTTCAATTTTATTTTCCCGTAGTCGTATAATTGTAATTTGATTTTACATGCTTTTACGATATACGTGACTTATTAAGTATTTATGAGTTTTTGCCGCCGTTTAATGATGTACAATTAGTTGGTTCACATTTGTAAAAATAATTTTTTAGACTTATTTAAAATTTCCCAAATAAGCTTCACGATTACAATTATTAAACTATAAAGGAAACGAAGCTGTGGATTCACCTTATGACCCTTACATTTTTATATTCGAGGAAATTATTTGCATAACAGTAATATTGTGATAATAATTACGACTAACTAGATCAAATTGTAGCTGACTGAAGGGTCATTACTTGCTCTCAATGAAATAAAAGACAAAATAAATAAATCCGACAGTGGACTTGTTGAATTCTGCAGCGTTTGACGGCGTGACGGTGAATGAATCGGAAAGTTGAGAGATTGATGTTAATTCAATAGCGATATTAAGAAGCGGACTGTATAAAGCAATCTGCATCACGGGTAGTCTCAGCGTAATCAATGTATATTCTATTCAGTGTATCTAGATAGTCAGTCCGAATACACCACCCCCTCCATTGGTAAACGTGTTCATTACAATTCCCTATCAAAAATTTTGCTAAAAGTAAAGTGACTTGGAGAAACTGAAGTTTTACCTTATGTTTTTGAGCCTGGGCCAATTATAGCCTAGCAGTATCTAGCGCAGAGAAAGATCATGGCGGAAGATCTAGACATCATTGCACTTTCAGCGGTTACCTTACAAAAAGTATGTATAATTGGGAATTGCAGAAATTCTAGTGGTGTCACACCGTTTGCATAATCAATATTATGAGGTCAAACTGACAGATTCGGGAATCCAGTGTTAGTGCCAATTAAGGTTTCTTGAGTAGTTGTAAAGCATACATGGAAATCTAATATGCTGAAACGGAAGCAGTAAAGTTGAGCTGACTTTCATAAAGACCCGAAAAACTTTTAAAGCAGTGAATATTTCTTGAGGAATTAATTTAAAATTATGATGAATGATGAATTAAATGACTGAAGAAATCTTAATAAAGAGTTCCTTGTAGGTTAAATTAAAAAAGCATGAAGAAATACATGTCTTTTTAGCGAGCCGAAAAGGAGTGAAAGATTATTTCAATCTTGACACATTTTTTTGCAATAGAATTAAAAAACTCCGAAGATGTCAGTATCACATCTACAGCTAAATTATGTCCAACAGAATCTAAGGGAACAAGTTTAAACTACTTTATATTCAAAAAGGTTGATCGAAACAGCCAAGGTTATTAATAGAAATAAAAGATCTTTTCATATTATTTATTTGGGAAGGCCAACGCACTACCAGAGTGACTGTCAAGATGTCATGGATTAAGTGTATTTACAAGCTGATAAAGATGATGAATAACGTAGAGACCACCGGTGGGAAGCGAAATGTTTTCTCATCAGGACTAAATCTAAATTTATGTTTGTCGGCTTCCGGTAAGTTTCGAATTACATATTTTTACTGTAAGTAAGTAAGTAAGTGATTTCCGCATCGGTTAATATGCCGTTGCTGGTCTCACCAATCTTCTGTGCCTGACTGTAGTAAGACATGAATATGCTAAATTTAAATAAACTAGTATTATGCTGAATTAGTAAGGCCAATGAACCTACTAACCAATAAACCCTGAGGCGTAAATGGAACTCGAATTTTGGGATGCGAAGCAATGAGCAAAGTATCAAGCAAAATATTAAACATACATAAAACAGGAATATAGATACCGAACGAGGTAGGACTTAGTTCTCATATTCACTCTCCCCATTTTTTAACTTCCTCCCTCAGATCCCGCATTTACTGAATAGACATATTTCGAAGGTTTTTTCTAAATTTCATTGTATACATAACTGTTTAACTTCAGAAAGCTAGAATGTGATATTAATTTTCGATATGTTTTTAATTCCATACCTAACGGCAGGAGAAAAAATGGTTGCAGAATATATATATATATATACACATATATTCATATTTATATATCAGTTTTTCCTTCTATAATATTGCATTATCTTATTAAAAATGTTTTCTTTCGCTCAATAAATTTCTTTGATTGACGAAATCAACAGTGTTAAAATATATTCGATACGCACATATCTACATAAGTGCCCTTATAAAAATGCAAAATTCTCAAAATTGACGAGTTGGAATTTATTCTACGCGCTCCTAACGCTGAATCAGTTTGGCGGTTTGTTAGTTCGTTATGAGCAAAAGTCGACTTTTATTGGCTATATAGTGATAATCAATCGATAAATACAATCCATGTAATAATATTTCAAAAATTGATAAATCAAGATATTTTTTTATTGGAAGGAAAGCAAAATTATTACTTAAAATTTGCTCCAGTTTTTGCAAATTAGCATTGATTCCTTATTTGAGCTCTTATTTATACTCTTATTTACATACTCAGCACTTTTTCCTTCAAATTCGTCTAAGGCGCACTTAACTATCTTTAACATTTGATTCAGATAAAAGCTCCACACTTTTAAAAGGTCATGATTGAGTTAATTGATCAGTTATCTTTTGTTCATTAAATTTAAAAATTTAACCGAGAAAAACAAAGTTTTAACATTTTTAAGGCAAAATAAAAATAGAGGGAAGTAATTTTGTATTTTAATTATTCAAATGTAGTTTAATGCGCAATTAAAATGCACTTTTGATATACGAATGTTGACACAAAGGTAAATAATTTTAAAGAATCTGATAATTAAATTAGTCTTTTGTATTTTGTAGCACCGCCATCATTTGTATACGCAAATCCTAGATTTCGTTTCTGACCGTCATTTAAAGCCAAATTCACGTCAACAGCAGCAAGAAGACATTTCATTAATAAATCCATTTTCTAAAAGTTTCCAGAAAGTCGAATAGGTATTCACAAATCTAGACCTTTTGCATAAATCAATTTTTGAAATGATTTGCCTCCCTATTAACAAAAAATATCAACAAATTTGTGAAATTTTCTTAAAATTTGTTTAAATTTTGGGAATTGAATTTGAAACCTAATGATGAACAGTCAACTTAATCTCTTCCTAGTTTAACTGTTAGTTAACCAACCTATATGTTCTAGTACATAAAAATTGCTTTGACCAACCACGGAATTCATCCAATGGCTGAACAAATTCTGAATATTTCGATCATGATCTCACTCATGAAATCGGGATTTAAATGATGAATATTAAACATTATGATGTTACAAAGTGAGCTCGTATGAAAATTTTGGCTAATCAATGCTTCAGAATTTGAATATAGGACTCGTGATGCCTAGTTTTTAGATTTCCTCCTCCAATTTATACCGTATTATGCAAAGTTTTTGGTTCCTTTATTTAAATACTGTATTATTATTAAGATTGTTGTTGTTTCATTGGCATCAATAATAAAATCTAGCAAAATGTTAACATCATTTAAGAGAGCACGTTTTAACTGCCTGTGACAGAAAAGTTCTAGCGACTCAACTCGTTTGTCAACAAATATATCAAGGATATTTTGAAGGACTTATCAAGAAGGTAATATTGATACCTTGTATGGGTTTAGTGAAGAGTATAATGATATGCTTTTAATAATTAAATCAATAATGATGACCTAAAGCATTATTGTGTTTCCTTCATAGGAAGTTAATCTGCCCGTTATAAACAACAAATACTCTATTTTATACGATAGAAATATTTTTGCAAAAAAAATCAATTTAAATGAATTTTTTCCATTAAGTCAGCATTGCTTATTTTTAGAGGCGATCAGTGAGGCAAATACTTAAAACTGCAATAAACTTGACATTATCTAATTCTTCTAATCTCTCGTTTTCCAGTGCTATGTTCACTCCATTTTTTATAGGAGATTTTTTGAAACTAAGATAATTAAATTTTTTATGAAATAATTTTAAAACACTTTCAGAGGACATATAAAATTTTAAATTTAAAGGAGCTTGAGTGGAGATCACGCAGAAAAATTCTAAATAGTACATCTTTCAAAATGCATTCAAAAAAGTGTTAAATTATCATGCCTTTTTATTATTTATGATTATTTTGTATTGTAAATGTAAATTTATAATATTTATTTAAAAGTTTTAGTTGAAAATGGTAGTATTATTACTATTATTGATGCCCATTTATAACTGAATAAAATATATTATAAACAGAATTCCGTCTAATTTGGCCGTAGACGAAGCAATATCTATACCTCTGAATTAAGTTACCGATTTGTCTGAGTTTCATTGATAGATATGCCGCAATTGTCATTGTTTTTACAATGGTAAGGAATTAATTAATTAATTATCTAGTTTACTCGGTTGTGCTTAAGGCTCTCACAAATTGCGCTCTCCTGCACTTAGTGATTCAGAGTAGTATGATCAACCGTTTTATTAAATTGTTGGTCAGCAACCCCTAAATATAAAGAATACGTTTATAAAATTTTTGCCACATTGAGATTTTTCTTTCCTTTCATCCTCATTTATTTCCGGGAGCCATGACTATGTCGGCCTCAATTTGTTACTGTGCCCTCTATGTAACGTAGAACGCTTAATTTCCAGCTGTTACCCCAAGCAATTCAGCAAAACCATTATGTATTCTCAAGTTATTTATTTTGGAATTGAGTAAACCACCTTATTTATCCTTTAATGAGCGTTGCTAATTCACAGTGTTCTTTGTTCACGTTACCCTTTCTCAATGAACTCTTTATTTGTAGACACATATACACCTATGCTGCATCCACGCTCAATCACATAATCTCTCTCCCCTCCAGTCTCTAATTCTTCTCTCAGTAAACTCGTCTCATTACTGTCTTGCTTTCCCTCCATTTTATTGTAGTAGTAAAGGTTAAAAGAAGTTAAATCAACACTATAGTTTTTAAGATAAGCCACTACCCACCACCAAACAACAAATCTATTTCGAAATTCAAGCAGCAATAATGCAAACTAACCTTAGAATCATGTAAGTATTGCAAAATGAATTGTGAAAACTCAGACAACCCAACAATTCTGAAATTCAAATTCAAAGATCTCTATCATCTCGAATGCAATATATCCTCTTATTTGATTTCCCGTTTTATATTCTAATAAACGACTTTTGCTCCATCATGTGTTCCTACGTTATAGTTAGTTTCAAACGAAATCAAGTTTAGGTTAATTAACTTTTGATACTGATTGTTGTAGAACGCACAATAAGCGTTAGAGTCATGAAGCTATAAATATCTTATATACTAATGATTTTTATTAATTCAAATTCATTGGACGCCCAGAAAGCAGTTGAATAGTTAATATATGTACGCCTTGTCTTACCTCTGTTTATATGAATTTGTTTCACTGACTCCCTTTGCTAACAAATTACCTCTTAAAATAATAACTAACCAACACTTTATCTTATTATCGCACGCATGGACACATTTCTTCGTTTTCCTTTGGTAATAAACCATAGGTTGTACCTACGAAAAAATGACAACAGAAACATAATCCCTTCATGTACTTACTCAGTAAGACGTAGTCAGTTACCGTTTGTCCAATTACTTGCCGTAGATTAAGACTGGCAATTTAGCACCTTGATAGGATTTAGTACGATTTTCTACCATCCTCGTTTTTAAAATTAAAAGCCTAGTACTGTGGACATTTTAATTATCAATTAGAAACACTAACCAAATGCCGCATCAGTCTCTTTTAATTACGAGTAATTAGCTTGTAATATGTATGATATTACTATCATAAACTGTAAAATAAAATGTCTAATTAAATATATGCGTTTAAATACATTTATTTTTTATTTCTGACGTTTAAATGTGTAACTAGTATTGTTTTTACCAATACAATGACCGTTTAAGAAAACGTTCAATTTTAACATCTTCCAGAAGGGTAACAATACGCGCGTTATGTATTCCTTCTGTCATTAATGTTCTTTCATAAAACCATTCATAAAACAAATTTTAAAATTATTTATCCGTCTCGATTCCGCCATCCATGTAAGGCTAATGACTAGAGCCAGATATAAATTAAAAATTATTCCGCCTAGGCCATATATAAAACTGTGTATATCTTTAGGCGTATTTAAATATTGTTGTAGTATTCAGAAAATCAAAGTGTAATTGCTATCCTCTTTTTTAATGGATGGCTTTAACACAAATATTGTGCAGAAGATAAAGTCTAAATTTAGTATCATATAAGAAAAAATGATAAATTATTCCATTTAAAATAGCGAGTAAATAAATTTGTTTTTTTTCTGTCGGTCATTTAGACAATTCAAATTGTGCACATATTAGGCAAATCGATAATGTGTCTTCCGGAATTGCGTTTAAAAAATGCAAAATTAAAGCAAATATGTATAGGCTGATCAAATTGTAAGTTGTAAATGTATACTGTAGAAACGTCAATATTAATTTGCAAATAAAATTTCATTCATCTAATCATTACTCTGCTAAAGCTGTAAACTGCAAAATATCATAATAGACCACGTGTCATCTCAATCATTTGCTGAAAATAAGAAATAAAGCGACAGGACAGACCTTTCTTGAGTAAATAACACTGGCCAATAATCTCTAAACGTTGCAGGCAATTATTTACTGCAATCCAGGGAATGAGTCGGGGATTTTTAATTTTGAAACGTGAACTGCCAAATATTGTACAACCCGAATTAAGAGTCTGATACCTTGACGTTCCTATTTGTATTTTTTAACCCTCTCCCCTTCGTCGCTTGAATTTACCGTTATTCTACGTCAATTGCTTTCATGATTAAAGAAATTGTTAATTTTTTCCATATTATTATGAATTATGATAATTATGATATCTTTATCCCACAGTCAATTTAATTTATGACATATGATGCATGAATGAAAGATTATATAAACTACGAACTCGGTTGTCATAATTTTTTTGTTCACATATATATATGTCCATGCCCATGACAGTATCTAAAATCTTTACGATTCTTGATCGTCGGATAGCATTTGAGCAAGTGAAATATTAAAACAGTCGTTTAGGAGTTTGCGACTAAGCAAAGTTTTATCAAAATTTTCTTAAGGAGTACAATTCAAACTTTTCATTTTTGTCCAAAGATGAATTTTTTTTATTTAACTCCTAGATATTTTGATAAAATTGTGTTTAAGATATTCAGAATTGAATGATCATTTGATTTGGTTAAAAGGTGGTCATGGCTCACTGGTTCATTTCAATCTACAGCCATGGACAGATGAAACTGGTGAAGTTATTTGATGGAACGTAAAAAGCTCGCATAAGATGTTAATTTAATTAAAAAGCAATAATTCCTGCAGCAGTCTACACATAATACTCTTTTGATACCTTTTCGAATAAAATCCTTTACATTTTAATCTTTGATTGAGTAAATATGTTTAATTCTTGATTTTTCTTGTGTTTGTCAACACTAAAATTTACAAACAGATGATATACATACTCCGTTTTTTGTCATTTAATGGCCAAAACCCGTTTAAGTATTTTATTAATCTGCATTTTTAGTGTATTACAAAATGTGTCATCGGAAAATACATCCAGGTATTTTTGTCTTCTATGAAGTTCTTTTATCTATATATATTTGCTTGAACCGTTTGAACTGAAGGAAATAAAATAAATCAAATAATTTAAGCTTAATTTTTATTATAAAAATATTTTTGATGAACTGCAAAGCCTTGAGCAATGTACAGTTTCGAAGAATTGGTTTTCAATACTCCAAAAGAAACCAATATTTTGGATTTCTATCTTGTAATAATTTTAAGGACGACTGCTCAACCGCTGAGAATTGCGAAACATAGCAATGACGAAATGGGGAATAGTGTATTACTCTACTGACCAGATATTTTACAATCCCTATCCTTAGGTTTAACTTTGCATTATTTTAATAATGATAATAAAGAGACAGCCTGGTTATTAGGTCGTCTTTTGCGAATGACAAGGAAATCGTTTGGTGATATGGAGTTCACTGAAATTCGTTTAGTCATAAATGGCTAAGTAATGATAGGAATATTTACTCAGATGACGTAATATCAATTTAAACAATTGCGATTTGAGGAACCAGAAGCCTGTATTAACCAACATAGTGATTTTATACAACGCCTTTTTTCCAACAGAATAGCTAGTGCTTAAAGGTCTATTTCCAGTGGCGATTATGGGGAACCTCTTAGTTTCAACCTGTCTCTAATGAAACTGAACTATTTGGTGCTTATGGCTTATAAGAGAATGTAAATAAAGACGTATCTTAGTTTAAAAAAAGATATAGCAGATATTTCAGAGAGTTTAGGTATATGTAGTTTAAGAAACATCAACCGATTCAGGTTTTCAGAAGGAAGAAAATTGTTTTAACTGGAAAATACGAAATCATGCTTGGATAAAAAGAGCAAACTTAAGATAAAAGGGTTAATTAAACACATATTGCCTAGGTAATCGAGGTGGAACATTTATGTGAGAATGAGGTTTCATCAATATCCATCTATTTCAAGAACAGGTATTTCGGGATATCACGAAGCTTTGATGAGTTGCACTTTTTAATAATTTAAAATTTTACTCTCATCAATTACAAATAGGCATTGCAGCCATTTTATATACAATAAAGACATTTTACTAACTTTATAATCATTATTTGGATCAACTACAAGTGGACGAGATTTTAAAATCAATGACAAATTACTTTAATTTTTGAAAAATGATCACATTATTGCTGTTGATACACATAGGGCTGAACAGAAACTTGTTTCAATCTAACCAACAAATTTTCGGCCATTGATCAAACTCATGACTCGCAAAATTTTAAACAAGCATTGTCTGATAGTTACCAAATTAAAATACATAATAATAACATTTGCGTTTGTCTTTACAATGTTTTTTATGCATGCAATGAAGATTCCTTATTTTTATCAAAAGATTGCAAAAGAAATGCAAAATGAAATCTAAAGCTTTTAAAAATGGAAATAACAAGAAATGGCTAGGAATTGTTTTGTTCTTACATATTGTTCAAATAAATTTTATCTTGATTTGAAATGATGGAAAATAAGCGCTTTTTAGAAAAAGATATGTTGAAATCATTTGGCTTATCAATCTTATCCAATATGCTCAGTACATGTTTGAATTTATTCAGGAAGCTAAAAATTGGCGATGAGATTTAAATATTTTGAAAATGAAGAGTCAAATTATCTATTAATTAGATAGTAGACCATCAGAATGAAAATTCAAATTAATGAAAAGAGATATATTGGTGTGACGAAGGTCCTTCAAGTTTGATTGCCATAGCCTATGTGATAATGCTTACATTCTATTCTTCATAGGTTCAATTTTAATCAAACTAATTTAACCATTTGCAAATCTAGTATAAGGTTTAATGTGGAATATTAAATTTGTTATTTGTTATTTCTTGTATCACTTATTAAACGTCATGTCTCATGATTCCCCTGAGTTTTTGGTTCAAGACGACCGATACAATCTTTATGAATGATCATAAAAGTTAATGCTGAGCAGAACGAATGGGTTTAAATACACATCCACAAATTGCAAAACCATAGCATAAATTTTAAAAATGAAGTTTTTTGACCGATTTCCACAATATTTTATAGTAAACAAACGAATAATATCATTATAATATATAATTTTGGCAGAATTAACTAATTAGTGGTAGGCCTTTTCAGTGACGGCGTTTATTAAATCTTTCACAAAACTTAAACTTTCTATCCTAATTACCACTTCTTACCTCTCAGCCTCTCGACCACTAGACTGTTACCGAACTCACAGTGGCTCTTGGAGTACTTAACCTCTGCTGTGACCCTAAGCAGAATCATAGTTTACCCTCAATTGAGTTATGCTAATTAGCGTGATTAAAACACTTAGGTGGCTCGTGAGTGACCGCCACTATATCTTCTTTTTCCCCAGTTAAGTGTGACATGAACTATTTCATCTGTTTGTATTATTCCTTCCCAATGAACTATAAATACTCTCTGTGTACACAAACACACGTCGGCTACCCAAATATCCTCAGACATATACCACTCCCTCCCTCCCATGGCTCCTGGTCCTCTCCCAATAAACTACTCACCACTGTTTTGTCTCATCTCTCTATCTTATTACCATGGTAGAACACAGAAAATATAACGTAAAGAATAGTTAGATGAATAACCAGATAGCTGTTATTCAGTCTTCTAAACATTAATGTTTTAAATAAATGAACAAAGTGAATTACTTCCTTTTTTAAAGAAATATATAACCAAGTATGACGATTAACTTAAATAACACCCGAACAATCTTTGCAAAATTCAAGTTGTTCTGATTGGAACAGACGGAAAGAAGCACAAACTTGTTCTTGTGAAAGAATAATGATTAATAAAAACCCAAAAATCAAAAATGGAATGTGCAGTCCCATCGTTCACTCATTCCCTTTTCAAACATCAGTGTCAATAATGAATAATCTGAAATTAAATTAAATTAAAGAGAAAATCACGATTTAAAAATTTGCTGTATCGTCTAGGCCAAATATGAGTCAGTTCACGAAAAACCGGAACATTTGTTAAGTAATTAGCTAGCCTCTCTTTATAAAACAGACGAATGATTAAGAGTCAGGTTGGCCCTAAATGTAAAACATGAACAAATTCAAAAGGGTCGAGTGAATGCATTAATTATCTATGTGAGAGCAAATTTTCGTTCTCAGTTAAAATATACACCAAAGAAGGCTTTAAGACATTTTAAATAAAATTTACTCAATCACTAGCCTTTGGGCCATTTACTATTTCCATTTAATAAAATCATTTATCAGTAGCCCTAAAATTTTATTTTAATCTTTTTAGCCTTTTAGCTACAGATGAACCAAATTCAAAATTATGACCAAGTGATAGATGTACTCATTTTAGTTTACTGGATGAATGGATTTTTGACACCGGGCAATATTTTATGGGAATGCAATCATATCTTCCTGATCAAGCCCTTTTCCAACGTTTATTTAAAATATTACAGAGTAAAAGCTATAAATTAACCGATTTAATCATTAGTTATTTTAATTTAAATCCACTTCATTAGCAATCCTGCTTTCCCTAAATTTGCACAAATATTCTTTTGTAGCTTAAATAGACAATATTTAACTAAAAAAAATTTTGTAGAAAATCTCAGAGAAAAGAATAATATTAAGGCGTATTGATTTGAAAAACTCTATTTTGGAATCATTTCTGATAACTACATACATTGTCTACCAGCTACTTATAAACAGATGAGTGCAATTTTCTCTTCGACGTTTGTTATTCCTATCAGACATCTACTAGGTTCACTCCTCTTCAATTCTTGTCGGTTAAACCCTACAGCCAGGTTTTTCGGCAAGTTTCTCCTACCTTCTGCTTTAATGCTTCCACTTCCCTTCTATTTCTTACTCTTTTATAAGTCTCTTTAAGGTACATTTACTAATCTTGGGCCTTTCTTCTTACTCAATGTTACTCTATATTTAATGATTCCAATATTAAGCTCTCTACAAGCTTACAAAGTTTGAGTTTTAATGGAAATAGATCAACTGTATTAAATAAATGGACTGTTTGAATATAGTGTCGAGTGTACTGAACGTAGTGATGAGTAATATTAGTGCATTTATGAAGGAAAAGGAAGCTTGCATTTAGTAATTAAAAATTTTTTTACATGCAAATGTTATATCAAAAGGTAGTAAACTTGACCGTTTATAAAATTTGTCAGGAGCTTACTTGAAGATTAATTTTATATGGACATATTATTGCTGCATAAATAAGTCACACTGAAAAAGAGAGGAATGTGAATTTGAAATTCATAAAAAGATGAAATAATTTCAAATTCTATTAGTGAATAATTATTAGTCTTATTAACAGATAAGTAGCTATTTCTAATTCGTTCTTATTAAGTAGTTATAATTATTAAATCAACGTGTGATTTGAGGTTTCGTAATGAATTAATTTGATGAATATGCATATGACTGGGATGGAGACAAACTTGAAGAATTTACTGTTAAGGAGAAAGAATGAAACACAAAGGTGCAATAACCGCAATATTTTTAAGATAAGCGGCAAAAAAACGGGAAATAAGTCTTAAGCTAGCAAAGATTTTGTCAGAAGATCAAAACTTAAGCCTGTTTAGTGGTAAATGACTGATTGAAATGTTAAACTTAATGCCGGAATAAGTCATCACTATGGTAAATAATGATAATCGATAACGATAAAGATAACTCTGTTTTTATAAGTATCTTTAAATTTATATAATTCAGGCACATTTTTTACTATTTTGATTATAAGTGTGCTTATGCGGGAGTGATAAATAGAGAAGTTTGGTTTTTCAATCAGTAGAAAATTAAAAAATTTAAGTTAATCTACTCTAGTTTATAGGGTTAACAAAGGGTAATTGAAATATGATTTACATTTACTTTGAATGAACTTTGATTATTGATTCCTGTTTCACTAAATGCATCGAAAAAACTTCTTTTAAGGCGATTAGATATTGAAATATACCAAGGTTTTACCTCTCCAGCACTTTCTACTCAGTTAATAATTTTCACATAGATTGCAGCCTGAACAAAATGGACTCCAAAAAAAGGGAATTAAAATAAGAAATTCACAAATACAGGAACTAATTTTAAGGTTTATTGGTAAATAAATAAAAAAATTGTGTTAAAATTCATCCGCTGAACCTTTTAATCTTGAGAATGAGTTCAATATGATAAATGACTCCGTTTAGGGAAGAACTCTACCAGTATTGTAATTAATATTTATTGGTACGTTAGGTCAAAATAAATAATAAGAAACAAATATCCCTTATAGGTAAACAAAACATCATGAGCATTAATTTTTAAAGATTTCGATTTTTTCCAAAATTAATTTATCTATTTCGCATTTCATAATGGTCTGTTTGACATTATACATTCAATCCTTTGTTTTTATGGCCAGACATTTTCTTGAGCCGGAAATTAAATTTTGAATTACAAAACTTATGTTTACCACTAGCAAACATTAAATCATTTTAAATTGCAATCACTGACTAATAAAATTTACTTGAAAAATGAAGTTTGATATGAAAATTTATCTAAACATAAAACTGGGTGAGAAATTACTAAGCATAGTGGATTGAAAATCTACCTGCCGTTGCACGACTAAAGCTCAAAAGGTAGAAAGGCATTATGTTTTGTCACATCGAAAGTTAAAAAAGACATACTTTTTTAAAGGCATTTATGTAGCTTGACAGTTTATTACAAAATCTCCCTGAATTGAGAAAGCAAAAAACGAAATTCAATCAACTGATTTTCTTTATTCTTATTGCTTGTACAACTATTTGAGTTTATTTTAAAATGTCGTTCTACCTCTATTTAAGCCATCGAAGTGCATGAACTGAAAAAACCCAAGTCGAGATGTTCTGTTTTCCCCTGAGCCTTGATCTGCACAGTTGTTTATTATTTCTCGTAAAATCTTTTATGACTCGGATTGCAAACCGATTCAATGACGCAGTGCTACAGCTGATTCAATATTGAGGCCGCTTCCACTGGTATTCAGTTTGCACTTACGTTAAGTCAAAGAATATTGAGTGGATTCAGAATCAATGATCAGTGCAATGAGATTCAGAAATTTAATACCGTTTGGTTTGCTCTATGTCATTTAATAAGGTTTAGCTTGACTGAATATTGGCATGTTCCGCAAAGTATAATGTTAATGCCAGTTGACTGCTCTTGGCAGATCCAGATGTTATCAACAACCAATAATACAAACATCGTCATTTTAATATTTAGAAATTCTGATAGGTCTAAAATTAAAATTAAATAAGGTTCATCAAATGCCCTGAGTTTATTATGAACATTTGCACTTTTCTCTCCTTCATGATCATTAATCTATTTCATTGTTAATGTGTTTTGATGCCATCCGATGATTAAAACTGTAATAGTTTTAATTGTAATGAAGAATGGATACCATTAAAAAGTCTTCATTTTGGACTAAAGAGAATATTACCTCGTTGATAAATTATTCATAAATGGATTGAAAAAGTGACGGTCACTTTTAACACTATTTTACTAAAAATTTATTTGAATAAATTCGCAAAATTCTGGTAGAAACTAAGGGATGAAATGATTTCTAAGCTTTCTTATTACTGTTATGGCATTCTCTAACGGCCTGAGGACATCTTGAATGTAAGACAGTATTCCCTTTATAATATTATTAGATATAGTCTTAATACGAATAAAGATCTTTTTTGCACTTTAATAATATTTGTTTTAATACGAGACTGCAAGAAGAGGGGTTACCTAAAGTTCAATTAAAGCAGAACAGAAATAGATAATTTGGTTCAATGTCAGTGCAAGTTACTCAAGTCTAAGGTGGATATCAGAACGAAATTAACATCAAGATTCAATTTAGTCTATTAAGATCTAATTTGATTTGGTTTTTCCGGATCCTATGTCGGGAATGACGTTTTTCTCTATATTTGTAACAATTATAACGTTTGAGGTTCATACATTTATCATTCATCTGTAAAGCATCAACGGCCACGCGCATACACAGATTAAACACGTGTTTTTAAATTATCAGATGAGGTTATTATCCAACAAACATGGTGCATTTTTTTTAAATTGACGTATTCCGACTATCTAGTGACTTCTGTTGCTCAGATATTTCGGAATTAGATGTTAGGGAGTTCGGAGATAGATTTTAGCTAAGCATAACTAACAACTAACATTGTAAATGGAAGACAGTTAGTGCAAATTAAGATTAGTAAAATATCAATCAGAATTAGCTTTAATTAGCCATCGAGTTTGAAATTACCCTAAAAGTATATAATTTCCTGCTTAATGAAACGAATTGGATTTGTCAAAAAGGTTCATTTTCATACTCAGTTTCTCGTTAAATCTATAGTATTATTTATAAAATACTTCTGGAAGAACAGAAAGACTTAGGCATTAGTGATATCATAAAACTAAGATAACCCATCCAATATATTTTGTATTTCGTGTCATAAAAATGTCTTCCACATCCATATATTGTATAGGAACGGTTGTAGTTTTTAGACCGAAACCACTATAAATTAATTCTGGGTGTTATGAAATTAATTTTGACAACGTAAAACCGACTAGTTGGCAAATTAAAAACTAATAAGCAGATTAACGTGGTTAACTCCCGGAAAGGGATATATTTTAGTAATCATCAGCGTAGAATGAAGCAAATTGTCAGGCTATTGCCCATTCAAATTTTACAAATGTAGAAATAGAAATAAAACTTCAGAATCCTTGTATTAGGAAATTATAATCTCTTATATGACCTATCCACAGCAATACCAAGGGTATCTAATATCAAGTACCAGGATAATCCTGAACGTTGCAGAAATGCTTATCTTAGGATTATGCTCCAGCCGACACACGTCATTTAAAGACCTGTCTTTGTGGATTCCATTCCATTTTAATAAAACTTTTCCCAGTTCTCTTGCTCTAAAGTTTTTTCCAACTGAGCACATATTAAGAACAGAGAGAAAATAGCTCAAAATCATGAGTGATGTAAATTGTTTGATCTGGTTGGGTCTTTATAACTAAAATAATCAACAACGTCGAATCCACTTTCTAAAAGTGTAAATCAAAGTCAAGGACATTCTAGCAGCAACAGTGAAGTGTAAAGTGGCTAACTCTGTATGATGGTTTATAGAAAAGATGACAATGCTTGCGCACTATCGACAGAATCAATGCTCCTCAGACGCAACAGTAACTTCAGTGCCCGATAACATATTAAGAGATAGTCCCGCCTCGTCTTATAAGGAGTGTAAAGCAGAGATTGACCATGAAACCACGCGCCTATTCTGCGCTGCCAGATGTATATTTTCATACAATTATTCCAAATGCACTACGCCAAAGTAGGGCTTTAAAGTGATTACTAAAACAGTCTGCTGCGGCTAAGTAATAACGAGTAAGAAATGTGATTTAAATAATGAGAAAAAAATTAAAAAATTTAGTTTAATAAGTGGAGCAAGTGAAAATATAGCAGGTTAAATCAGTAGGAAAACTGGCTAACCGACTGGATTTCTGAATAACTTTTTGACCAATAAGATGATCAGTAGATATTTTTATTGACCTGCTAATAATAGTAATGTATTCAAATCAAACAAAACTTTATTTTTGGTAAATTTCTCAAAACAATAGATTATTGACTAATCTGAAGCTGTTTTCTAATAAATATATTCTGAAATAATGACAAGTTAAATATTCATAAAGGTCTCAACAATTTCTATCTTAAAATGAAGAAAAATAGCCACGCGAAATATCCTGAGCTAATAAAAGTAAAATATGTCATAAATCTTAATTCTAAATGCGCTTTCATTAAGAATAAAAATACATTCAATAAATTACCAATTTCTCATGCAAAAAAGTAATCTTCATTCAATTAACTAGCCATCAACGTTAATGAGAAAATGGCAGACAGGTTAAAAATACACGTTCAATCACGAAATATTTTGCGCATAAAAAAATTTTATTAATTATTTCATTATTAATTATAGTAAGCAGTCTAGAGAATATACTACAAAAATTTAAAAATACTATTATAGTTTAAATATTTTTCCATCTGCTCGTTAACGAATTTATTTTCCATTCATATATTTAGAGTTCAAAATTGTTTAATGGTTAAAGAGATAACTGGTAATGAAAAATTAAGTCAACCTATTTAAGTATTTGTTTGATAAAAATACGAAATCAAAAAAGATATTTTCCATAAATTTCAAACAAAAAGTCATTTTGATAAAAATAAGAGCATGAACTTTGAGATTTTTAAAATAAGAGGAAGTAATGTAAATGCGCGTATGATTTTATGGCGTGGCCCTTTCTAATTATAGGCCAGAAGTGTGAAATCCCCGCAAAATTTGACTTTTCCGCAGTTTCTCTTAGATACTGACTATGACACGTAAAATATTCTTTCATGCACTGTTCTGCAATACTTTTTGAATAAAGGAAGATTTCTGCAGTAAGGATTTCTACGAGGAAAGACCTTTAATTTGTAGCCTAAGTTTTTAAATTTCTCTTTCCCGCCACATAAGTAAATGGTATGTCATGACAACATATTCCTTCATTCGCATGGTAGTATATTTACGGTGTTCCGATCAAATGGATAAAAGAAATGAAACCAAAAATCATACACGGGTGTATGCAATAACTAAGTGTTATAAAAGAACAATATTTTCAATGATTTAGCCTGATTGTTTCTGAAATATTTTTCGATCATTATTGAAGTAAAGAATGCCTTATTGGATATATGTAACCCTTCAATAACTTGGAGACCTGGGCCGATAAATCACTTCTGATCATTTATCTTTATTTCCATATTTATCTACAGGTCGACTTAAGTGAATAACAAAATTAACTCTAATAAGTGCTGTTTGCAGTATTTTAACAAAATTGTATTTTATATACTGAAATTCAATATGACATTGATTGTTCGCGTCAACGGATGTTTTACCGAGAGCTGTTGAAAGCTGAATATTTTACAAATACAAGACTTGAAACTTACTGAATCACGTTGTAACGCACCTTAACATACATGGGATTAGAAATCAGTCTTTACTCAGACAACTATATTAGGTTGACGTTTAGTTGTTAAAAGGCGATAAAAAGACGTATATTTTTGAGTTTTTGTTATATATTTCACAGTCCGATTGCAAGTTATTAATTATATTGCTGAAGTAATCACTCATCTACAACAGCAGTGGTTGTAGTGATTCATCGATTGCGCCTAATTCAGTCAAACAGTTAATGTGTAACATCCACTCCTTTTATCTATGAAATGATTCCCTAAATTTCATCCATCCAGATTTGTTCCTAGATTCCTGACCAGGGGAATTATATTTTCCTTCTGCTTTGATGATTATTGACGCAATAAATTTGATTTTTGATGAAGGCAATGATCAATTTTTCAAATCTAATCATCTGAAAGAAATGTAATTAAAACCTTTTCACTAGCAAGAATCTTTGATTGACCTTGGATTATGTAATAATTTTTACTATAGTTCAATCCTCCTTTCCGTGTTTGAAAAAGCAAATTTTTAAATTTTACAGGAAAGATTTCCACCGTCTTATTATTATTAAGACTTAGTCTCTATCAGGAATTGTCAAAGTCTTCATGGCATTTAAATCGAAATTGATAATAGTCCCCTTAAATAAAGGCATACAGCTGAGTTAAATCTAAGAAACTACAGCTGTTCAGAAAATTAATTAAATAACGAAATCTAATTTTGATTGGATAGCCTGTTTCATTTAGTTATCTTTGGTTTCCCTGGGAGAAGCAGAGTATGTTTTAACTAGTACTAACAGAGAGCATGAAGTCATAGAAATACAGGGGAATTTATGAAATATAGATCGCACAAAATTATGCAGGAGTGACTCACCAGATGTTTATACAACCACATCTATCGGGGTCACCGGACTCTCTTAGTAAACATATAAAGATAGAACTCGAGTTTGTTTATATCATTTCATTAGAGAACATAGGTTATAGAAAACCATAACATAAAATTATGAAATTCAAAATGGGGATATGTATCAGGTCGTAACAGAAGTTCTGTCCAATTTATGAGCTGTGATTAGGGCACGATTGGTTCAATTCAGCTTGTTTATGTTTTCTATCCTTAATGTACACTCCAAATAAAGACCATATCAGGCATATATTACTGTTTCAATTTCATAAAAGAAGTACGACGAGCTTAGCAGCAGCAGAAATACTCAAAGACACTTATGGAAGTGATGTTGTGAATGAAAAGACCTGCAGAAGGTAATTTTCACTTTCACGTTTCAAAAATGATGACTTCAGACTGAAAAACGAACCGAGATCAGAATGCTAAAAAAACTCAATTCTGAGCAACTACAAGTTGACATTAATGAAAATCCAACGTGCAGTACTAGAGAACTGAGCAAAACCTTTAATGTAAGCTGTCATATGGCCATATATAGGAGAATGAAAAGACTTGGCTGGGGAAGTCTCAAAGGCTGGGAAATGGCTCCCCCCCCCCACACGATTTGTCAGATATTTACAAGCAACAGCATATGACCTGTTGAGTTTCACTGAGTTCTCGTGAACTACAGGCACCTTTTTTAGACCAAATCATAACTGAAAGCGACGAGAAGTGGATCCTTTGCAACAATATTAGGCGCAAAAGACTATGGCTAAGTCAAGACAGTGGTTCAAAGCCAATTTCACAACCGAGAAGTTGACTGCAGCCGAAAAAATCCTTTGTGTGAATGGCGGGATTTGAAGGGAATTGTTTATTATGAACTAATGAGTGACAATCAAACAATAACATCTAAAGTTTATTGTCAGGAGCTCATTCATTTAAAAGCAATTAACGGAAGGCAGGAAAACGGCCTTCTTAGATCAATCGAAAAGGAGTGATTCTGCACCATGATAATGCCAGATTCCATACTTCAAGAGCAAACAAAAATCTCATTTAGATGAGAAGATGTGATTAATAGAGATGGTGACTATGTTGAACATTAAACGTATATATTTTCGACAAAATTTTTACTATAATTCAAATTAAAAACTGGACGGAACTTCTGTTGCAACTTGATATGTGGGGATGAGGTCACGCCAACCCATATTGATCTAAGCGAGCAGTCAACAGAATATCATGTTCAGGAAACGACAGTTATCAATTGAAATTAGCTCCAAAACCAGCATATGGCAATTAGACTAATCAACTTAATAATTTTTTCCTCCAAGCTCTCTGCTATGATTCTTTTGTCGTTCTTTCGTGATATTTTTCATTAAGTTCTTCCTCGATAATAATAGCTGATAAATACTTAAAGGGTAATTTCTTTTCTGTGAAGGCTAGAAAGAATAATGCAGAATTTATGCCCAATATTTTTGGTATAAAAAGAATTGAAATGAATATTCATACTCTCAGAGTATTTTAGACTAAATATTAGTAAAGAGGTGAGTGAGAGAAAACGAGGGAGGTTGTAAGTTTCAAGACTGTCAAAACCCAAGGAGGAGGAAAATCTGGACTAAGTTTGAGGCAAAAATTCTAAATTCTTGAAAGTTCACGCATTTCCTGTTTTATCTTTTATAGTAAAGGAAGTTGTCTTTTTACTCTGTTTTAAACTCACGGATTTGTGATTTATGAGAGGATTATTTTAAAGCTCACTAAGAGAAAGACAAATTGAAGAAATCTACAGCGGAGCTTTTATCAAGGATTTGTCTAAAATTCCCCTTCTACCAATTAATTAAGTAACAGTCGAAGGGCTGCTTTTAGTAACTGCGTCAATCTATCGTTACTGATCGTGGACTTTTCGTTCATTAAACTTAAAAAAACATGCGCAATTAGCAGTTTATGATATTAAACGGGGCGAATATCATTGCCATTTTAATTAGAAATTTTTCATTTCTTCATAAAATAGTCATAAAGAGATAAAATGCATTTTAATTGCGGCATTTTATGGGGGATTAGGCTATTAAGATACATTTTATTGCTTTCCATGGACATATTTGAGAAACTAGTTCCTCTAATTAAGTAGACTACTTTAATTACAAATTAACTTATGTACTTACTTTATCGTACGCTAATAATAAGATTTCCTACAGCTTTGCTAATTTGAAAATTTTAATAATTCCACAATGTGATATTTTGGCTGGTCTAAAAATTCAAACAGGAACTCAACCAAATTCCTCAACGTACCTCTCAGGATTTCTGCCAAGGAGGATCAAATGAAAAGGCGCTAAAGGAATATAATTGGAACATTGCATACTCGACAGTAATTCATGCGAATCAAATGAGGGAGCAGTTTGGACATATGGAGAACGCCTATCATGTACCCTATAAAGTAATAAACCCGTTATAACACATTACATTAATCGGACAATGGTTTGAGATGGAAAGAGATTTGGTCCGTGCAATTCGAGAATTTTTCTTCTTAGTTAAGAAGATCGCATGATGTTGCCTTTTCGTAAGATCTTTTAAAGAGACTCGTATTGAATCCGATTTCAACCCAGAATGGCATTCTAATATGTGTAGTTTACCACTCTCGTCTTTTGTATTATTAATGGCACCCGGAAAATGGGCCCTAGACTTCTCTACCGATAGACGCGCTTGAAGAACAGTGATCTCTTACGTGGGTTAAAAGCATTTATTTCCCTCCTGCATGCATTAAGGTGCGATTGGCGTGTCATATTTAATTATTTTAGTCTGAATTCTCTTGTGGTAGTAATTCACGTTTTTTGAGTTGCTAAACATTTTGGTTATGTCAGACCGTTTGAAGTACAGTGTCCCCTTTTGATTGATGTGCTTTAGTCAGGATAGGAATCAAAAGTAGCTACTTACATTAGGTTCTTGACAGATAAGTAGCTTTTAAATCATATATAATTGACTTTTAATTGGCTCTTCAATTGTCGCAATTACCCTTCCGTTAGTCAGAATTCAATGCCATCTTGTTTAGTAGTTCTTTCAACAAAGTTCGAAACAAATAATTACATCAGAGAAGATCTACGCATGTCGTATGAAGTATTTATATGCTATATATAGACTGTATACGGAGACTTGCTCACACAGGCATGGTGGGACAGAGCGTACGTCCTGATCTGCGCATAGAACAAGACAGTGGTAAACGGGAACGAAGGAACTGGTATATATGCGTTGGCTTAAGATTAACCGATAGCAAGCAGGGTGGACTGATATTGATAGGCTGAAATGAAATAAATATCAAACCGTTAAATTTGTAAAAAAGTTGGCAAAGGGTATAATGTACGGATTTCCAACTATTCGTCTAAATTAACGTATTGCTCCCACGTATCTAAGCATATTTGCATGATCCGTCAGAGATAACATCTTTTTCATTTGCTGGTGAGCAAATTGGTCATCAAATTAGTAAAAATGAAATCTGCGGTACATGTGATATGATAAGCTTCCAACATTAAGTGTTGGTGAAAACTCTGACTTCCTTAACCCATTTCTAACTAGCCTCAAGTTAATGACCGGGTAGTAGTACTCTGTCAAGTCTGAAATACAACAGTAGCAATTTAGTTAATTTGCACAAGGAAATGTTTTCTTTTAAAACCAAGGATTTTCCTAAGGGCTGACAAAAATAATAACCCTTCCTGAATAATAAGACTATTATTGAGGAAAAAATAAGTCCCAGCAAAAATAACAGGAGAGAAACGAGATTAAGATTTAAAAGTTGAAAGATGATGAAAAAACCCCATCAAAGAGTAAGTGACTATTAACTTGTAGTAGAGAACAAATAACCATTCACGAAGTGAGTTGACTGTTTTGTGTCTGTTTAGTTTTCGAGCAATGAAAGGAAAATATCTGATAGTTAAGTTAAAAGGTATCATGTACACCTTGAGATGCGTCTATGTATATTTTTTTCTTTTCCGTTCCTAAATAATGAAACGCTTGATGTGACATGCATTTCATATTTAAAATCAGAATACCCTTGTACAGAACCTTTTGCGCTTTATATGCTATGCACATGACTAAAGAGATGTCGCCAAAATCATAAAATATAATTTGAATATTTTACTAGTGACAAGACAAGTGAAGTTCATTCCGATTAAATATGCCTTTTTAAAGCATTTTAAAACGGATCGTCAGTAGTTTTATGGAGGAAATAACTATCCATTCCACATCACCATATTCGACGACCAAAATATGTATATATACATATATTTCAAACTCGCCAATGTTGCTAGAAATTATACTCAAATGGCATGTAACTATATAAAATCACTCGCACGCACTAACATTAAATCATAAAATTTTGCGTCAGTGTAATTGCCCTAGTTACACAAGTATAAAAAGTTAAATTATTTGAGTATCTATGCAATTGATTTGGCTAACATGTCCAAGAGAGATAAATAAAAAAATTAATCTCTTCATAATGAATCACTCACAAACCATTTATGCCAAGCTTTCATAGCTTTCATTTGACTAAATAGACAGCCATTGAAATTCAAACACACGTGCATAGTTTCCTATTGTGTTTGGATCTACAACAAGATATCCTCTAAGAAAAGACTTGGCCCAGTTTACTAAAATATTTATTCAACTACATATCGAGAAAATATTATATTTTTTTCCTTTTATACGCATACTGAATAAACAGTCTGTCAAATCTTGGCAACTGCCTTCTTTAAATCAGTCGGTCCACTTGTAAACGATAAACAAATTACGTTATGAAAAATATTAATTTTGTAAAAATATCAGAAATGTGAGAGAAAACAAATGATTACATGCAATTAAAAAAAAAGGTTATTTCATTGGAGGTGTTTGAACCGAATGTTTTTAATGACTTTATATCAGGATACCAGAAGCGATATCGTCAGTTTGTTTAAATCAATATAAGTAGCATGAAAAATATAAAAAAACGCGTAAATACTCTCTTTGATAAGGCAAAGATTTTTGGCTCTGTAGAAGATGAATTTAGCTAAAGTCTCTAGAGTCTTGCTAAGTAATAACTCCGCTAACTTATTTAGATATTCAACGCGATAGGAAATTGAGTATTATTTCGAAAATTCCGAAATCACGGAAAGTAAAAGGGCGGCAGACGGGATAAGCAGTCTCTTATTTTTGTAAGAGGGGGGAGGATAATGCATCTCAGACATTACCCCTTGAGAAAATAAAATTATTTATATACACAACAGTTCTCAGGAGTAAAATATTTATGTCATTGGTCTGTTTGAATTATTGAATTTTGTAGAAGGATAACTGATTTGTATTTCCGATGTATCAAAAACTGGAATAGCAAATTTTGTTAATCAAAATAGTACATAATTGGTTAAGAAGACCGTACAGGCAAGATGAACATAACGCTGAAAATAGTGAAACATACATACACCATGATTCTAGAATTTGCAGTCCTAGGTCATAACCGAGTCATTTCAGATGAACAAGTACTCATATAAACTTAAAGTCCCTTGGCAAATAGTTGACTTAAGGTAAGTCACGAAAAATCTAGCACTAAAGTGATATGACTATATGGGTTTATATAACCTGAAGAAAACGATTAGCGAGAAAATTAAAGTACTGACAACACAAAAGATCCGTATTCTATGGGTTTTGTCAGAAGCAGTATTTTTTGATCCCAAACGTACTATCATAGTCACACCCGAATAAAGGTATGATCGAAAAGGCTATCAAGGGGGGGATGAAATACGATTTCGAAATTATAAAAGGTATAAAATTCACAATTCAGAAATTACTGAATTTTTCATCACCTTCATTGCCTACTTAAAGTATATATGATTTGGAGAATAATTTTGTTTTAATGTTTTAAATGAAAAGATTCTGAGGTTTAATATCTTAGAATATAACATTATTAACTCATTTTGAAAGTAAGACTAGGGAATGAATCTTTTAACACATGAGCTGAAAGTCCCCGGCCTAACACATAGATGGCGCTAGTTTTATTACAGTCACCTTTTGTTCAGTTAATACTAACCTTCAAAAGACAGCTGTTAAAATTTCATGATATTCTATTCATTAGTTTGTGAGTTATTGTGCTAAGAGTGACGCTACTTTTGTTATTTTTAAAACAATGCATCAAAAACAATTTTGTGTTTTAATTCTACACTGCTTCTTGATGGGCAAAATGCCGTTCAAGCAAAGCAATGGCTTGAAAAGTGTTGGAGGGACTCCGCTCCATCAGAAACAACAGTAACACGTTGGTTTGCTGACTTCAAACGTGGTCGTAGAGACACCGATGATGCAGAACGCAGTGGACGTCCAAATGAGGCGGTAACACCAGAAAGCATTAAAAAAATCCACAAAATCGTTTTGAATGATGGAAAAGTGAAGTTGCGTGAGTTAGCTGACATCGTAAAGATATGCAAAGAACGTGTTGGCTTTATATTGCATGAGCATTTGACTATGAGAAAGTTCTGT
>CAADRB010000095.1:136773-189410 GCA_900708905.1 Hymenolepis diminuta
CCCGAAATTGCAAAGAAACGACCGCATATTGCAAAGAAAAAATTTTGTATTATCAAGACAACGCACCGTGTGACAAGTCAATCAAAACAATGGCAAAACTACATGAATAGAACTTCAAATTGCTTCCACATCCACCGTATTCGCCAGATTTCGCAGACCTGAAAAAAATGCTCGCCGGTAAGAAATTTTGCATGAATGAAGAGGTTATCGCTGAAACTGAGGCCTATTTTGAGGCAAAAGGCAAATCGTTCTACAAAAGTGGTATTGAAAYGTTAGAGCGGCGCTGGAATGATTGCGTTGCTCTTGATGGAGATTACGTTGATGAATAAAGCTAATTTTGAACCAAAAACTGTTTTCTTTGTTAGGCCCGGGACTTTCCAGCCCATGTGTTATAACAAATTTGAAAGATTTTTGTTTCCGTTCCCAAGATATTTATCGCTTTTAGTAAATTAATTTTTAACTATTTGGTGTTACTTAAAAGTATATCTTTATATTTTCATTATTTAATGGTTTTAAAAATAGATTTTTAATATTATTTCTAGTAAAACATATACAATGTAATTTCTGAGGATTATTGTAAAATTGCTGCTAAAACCAATTTTTAAACAGCAATTTTAAAACTGTCAAAACATTTTTTGCTATGATATTAAGAAAATAAAAATAAAAAACAGGTGTCTATTAAATATTAAACTTGATTGACATTCTCTCTGTTGATTTATTTTCTCACAAATAATTTTTTTCAGATATGTTTGACAAAGTGCAAATTTAAAGCCATTATTTAAATCATCACGCGGAATGCCGTTCATTTTTAAACGACTTTACAGTAAAAGCGTTAAGTGCCCTATTTATTGAACAAACTAGACCTAAATATTTTGGATAATTCCTCAATATAATTAAGCCAATTGAATACAATTGAAAATTGCATCACTAAAGCAAAATGAAGCTTTGTTAAAATAATAACTTAATCTCTTCTATTTTGGAAACAACCACTTTTGCCGTTCATCCCGAAATGTCTCGATTAATTTTTGCTACCTATTTTTGACTAATTTTGCTGTATTGGTTTGCTGAATGTGCTGCAATAAATCTGAAAAAATATTCTATAAGCCTATTATATTGCCTGCAATTTTTAGATAGTCTCGATTTTTGCACTAAATAGAAACCACTTTTAATTTATATGAACATATCTTTAATTCCTTTCTCTCTGCATAAGCTGTTGAGTCAACGCATTGTCTAAATGCATTGTATCCAAATAAAATAACCATCGTGCATGTTGAGCCTTTCGTTCTTGTGTTTTGCGTTTATTAATCCTCCCTTTATTATAAAATGTTCTTAGTTTAATGCTAAAATGTTAATATACCATTTTTATGGGCCAGCTTATCCTGACTGATGGAAGTAAATAGGGTGTCTAGGAAGTAGCCCTAACGGTACTCCAATAATTTAATTAAAACCAAAAACTGCTTGCATATTCATGTTTATTTCTTATTTAATTTAAGATCCCTACACTGAGTGATAAGTGAGCATCTGGTGCGTTATGGGCATAAAACTACCCAATATTGCCAGATGTCTTGTTACCGAGGGTGGAATCTTTTCATTCCTCAATCCAGTTATATCTGTATTTATTTGACTCTCGTAATCGTTTAAAAATTATATATATATATATATAGTGATCATATCTGACTAATTCCCGTTCTTGAGACCATTAAAACATTTTCAAGGCGCATTTTAAAATAAATGTCATAATTAGCGCTGGCTTAGTTCAAAATGTTTCTCAGCTGTATGTCTGATTAAACGAAGTTATTTTAACTTTTCACGTTTCGGCATTTTCTGTGGGCTCTTAATGCAGAAGCAAAGATAGATGGACCAAGGAGCATCGGCAACTAGGTGCCGATACTAGGTGTCATTAACAGATAAAATTAATTTTATTCCTTTAAAAATAGGAAAAAATAGGGAAAAATAATTAGGTCAGAATTTAATTTGCATGAATTAAGAGAATCCTTAGTCTTAGTGAAATCTTCATTGATGCTAATCCTCCTTACGAGGTTGAACATTAAAAAATTAATCATAACATAATTATAAAAATTTTATTTTAACAATTATAATTTTCATTTTCAAGACTAGCCATCAATGTTAAACAATCAGTCAATAAGCATGAGAGACTGCACATAAGATTTATATTAGCAATCCAGGGAGCGAATCACAAATTGTGAACTGTAAATATTTTTACAACCAGTAGGCGAAAATCAAATGAAATAACATTCGGCTCTCCATTTTGATTATTTCCTCCTATTTCCTATTGAATTTTTAAACGAATTTCAGATGCTTTACCGACGAATATTTAAAACGCCTTTCAACAAATCTAGCTCGCTTCAAGTGACAAGTTTCAAGAAGTTTCATTGATTGTAAGAGGAATGGAAATAGACCACATTTATTAATAGATTTTCAAATGTCATAGAAATTGTTACTTAAAAATTTCAAGCATTTAAAGGTTTAAATTCATTTTTTCTTTATTATAAATTATTTTATTTTAAGTTTAAGTTAAAATATAAATATAGTTTAGAATCCGACAAATTTGAAGTTTAGCTTTAGTCTCTGTAATAAACATTTAAAAAATATTAGATATTTCTAATTTGATGCGAATTAAGCATTTGCATTTGTTAACAACGAAATTTATAGATAATTTATTAATAAAAAATTCCATTCTTTCCTAGTCTTTCAACAGTTAGGTTATATTAATATTATTTCAATAAAGAAAGTGGAATCTTTCTCCATTTAAATATCCGTCTCCATTATCGAAATGTGGACAAAATTAACTCGAATTTAAAAGGTAAAAATTAACCACTCTATTTGGTCATCATTGCGTAAGTAAATATTGTCAACACTTTTTAAAACTCTGGCCATTAAAAATCACTTATATAATGACAAAAATATTTCCCATGTATTCTTGATTTTCCGAAATTTTTTTGCCATATTCCTCTGGAGTGGGCTCAAGTTGTGTAAAAAAATTTATGAATTTTGTTTAAATTAATTAAAATATTGACAAGCCTATTTTCAAATTAAATTTGTTATTACAAATATTAAAGGTTGTGTGATCTAATAGAAAAATATAAAAGCATATGTTTTTGAAAATATAATAATTACCACATTCGCCTCCCTTAAATGCAAAATTTCAGCTGCTCTGTGAAATTCAATGACATCTATCTTTCAGGGATTTTGAAATATTTTCATTTGAAATCCTATTTGTCTGACATAAATTGAAAATTTTATTTTATTTGATAATAAATAATAGTAAATGCGCCATAGTTATCTAACAGTAAGAACTTAATTAAAAATCTTGTTTAATACATATTTGCCTCATTTACCGTTTGTATAAGATGTAAACTAATTAATTATTGAAATATTCAGTATTTTAAAATGAAATTTTCTACTAAGATTAAATTTCCTTTAGTTAAAAATTTTGCAGAAATATGTGAGCGAATATTTAATAGTTGTGAACAAGTGAAATAAAATATAATGATCCATGTGCATATGAGAAAAAGTCCTTTCAACGTGCAAAAAAGTGACTGATTGTATTATTTTTCTTTAAACAAGATTAAAAGAAATTTCTATTCATTTATTCAAATATTAAAGACCAATCCACTCCGGAAGTAATGAAAGAAATCAACTTCGGTTACATGTGCTGTTCAAGCCTAATTTTCTATTACTTCCGGTTTAGATTTTAAAGATTGAAATGATTTCTTAGTTAATTGCCCTATCAATTCTCCTAATTTACTTTCGAGACTGTGAAAAATTTGATAAATGTTTGTACGTAAATAGAAGTTGCCCTGACCTTGTATTCTTGCATTCGTGTAATTAAGAAGATTGATAATTTGATTTAAGATCCAGTTGTTAGATGAAGTTAACTAGCCTTTGCATGATACAAATTTACTTATTTACTTTGGAAATAAGTAATATGTCTCAAGCCATTTGAAGAGAAAAACTATTTAATTTCTGCCAAATTTTATTGAGTTTACTTGAGGAAGGACTCTAATTTAAAATTTTCTTTGGATTTATTTGCCTATTGTTGAGTAAATGAAACTCAGCTATTGAGAAACTTTAAATTTATTCTCTGGGTAAACTCCGAAATAATGCAAATTTGGTGTCTATAAAAAGTGCATTTTAGTGAGAAGTCAATATATCAAACTAAAAACATTAAAATAAAGGAAACTCTTTTTTATCTATTTGAGGATATATGAAGTTAAACACAATACTGTGTCCTTGATCGTAATGAAATATTAAGATTGAGTTATTGTGATAAGATTATATTTTAAAATATCCACATTTTAATATCATATCTATTCTATTTTCACAAATTCTAGGCGCGAATAATTTGTTTAATTATAATAACTATTAACTATTACGTCTTCTGCGTAATGCAGATAAATTTTGCTACTTATGAAAGCAATTTGAAGGTTCATCACCAAAATTATCAACTTGCTATAGCTTACCAAATGTAATTGTTAAAATACTAATTACATAAATATCAACATTCAAATTTGGAGTACTTATTAGATGAGATTCACCAAGAGTAGCTGGTTTGAACTTTGCATTACGTCTGAACTCTATGCTCGGATAACAAAAGATGTATCAGTAAGGTAAGATTAAGTGCTCAAGTTAAACAAGGGTTCAGTAAAGTTTGAATAGTAGGATCTGTATTTTAACAAGAAGTATTTGGTTTTTGAACTATTTGCACATATTGCAGAGAAGCTTACAAATCAATTTTATTGACGCATTTGTCCCCGTACATTCTATTTTGAATATTTATCCAAATTCATTTTAAATGAAAGTTAGATTATATTCATGCATGACTTATTAAGACCTTATTTGCATGGTAACTGTCAAGGTTTAATGATGATAGAAATAATTATTCTTAATAATTATACTTATTTTAATTAATTAATTTTTGCATCAGAAAACGCGTTTTTGGTTTGAAATTCAATTATCATAAAAGGCTCTTTAAGAGCGCTAAAATCTTTGTGGAGCCAAATGTAAGATAAATTTTTTTATCTCAACGTAATGAAATGTTTTGACATTTTGCAAAAAAAATTAGAAATGCTTCGCTATCGTAAACAATGATATCCCATTAAAACCAATAGAAATTAACTATTAAAATTTCTGCAGTCTCTCTTGTTATCATGATTAAACAGAGTTTTAGTTATCAACTGAATATAAATATACATTCATTCAAAAAGGCACTTGATTTACACATTTTCAGTCCAAATATTAGTTTTTACTAATATGTATTAAAAAAAATACCAATTACAGTCGAAGAGCTGAGAAAAAACAATCATCTCTCTATATGCTCAGCATCATCACTTATTACAAGTACTCGTGATATGAATGAAGGACAGGTGAACTGACTCAAATACGAAGGCAGTTTTGCGTTTAGCAGAATACTTTATCCCGTAGATTACTGTTTTAAACCGTATTAAAAAGAGATATTTACAAAGTGCTATGAAGTCATATTGGTTGGGATTTTATAATGATGTATATAAAAAATAATCGAATATCTTCTTAAAATATGGAAATATTTTTTATGCTAATAAATAAAAGAGTTCAAAGTCCCGACGCGGGTAAATCATCTGGATATTTTATTACTCCCTCCTGTTGAATGCCACAGACCTGTGTTAAATGGTATTTTCAGACCTATTTCGATTATCTGCTGACTACTGTTAACAATTTAAAAATCCCCTTTGCTTCTTTATACATTAATAATTTATTATTATTATTACTGTTAAAACTGATATTTTTCATGAGTTGTAATCTACAATCCCTTTATTTATAAAGGCATTTGGTTTATGGTTATAAGTTAAAAAGATTTAGAATGCAACATTGTATCAGATATGAAAAATAAGATACCTTAGAACATAAACGTCTTAATACAGCCAAATTTAAAATAATAATGAACGAGAAATCAATAGTTTACGTATCAACAGAGCGCCTTAAGACAGAATGAATTTGAAAATTAAAACCCAGTAACCCTTTTTTATACGTAGAAACATTTACCAACAAATATGAATGCTAGAAAAAATTAAAAAAAAGCAAAATTAATTATGTTTATCAAATTACCTCTAAAGTCGCCTATTCACATGCCCTTTGACATGATACATCATATTTTTCTTAGTGAATAACCTCAAAAAACAGCAGTTATTGGTTATTTTCCGTATTAGTGCACCCCTAAAATCTCTCTGCCAATCTCTTATTCATGGAGCTTTTATATGCAGCCTTTCTTCTGATCTCTAAATTTAAACGCAATTGAGTTCGTAAGTGTGCAAGTGTAGCCTTAGTCCTAAGTCATTTAACGTAGTAGGTTCTACTGTTTACCGGCGACAATTAAGAGTCCCGTGAACATTGTCACGAATATATAACTGAATGTGCACAAAACTGTATACCAAGAATGTAGCCTATTAGACAGGTGTTTACAAGTATTTATTATTTGATATTTATAGTTCACCTTCATTTAATACAGCTAGTTGAGCTTTGCTGTAAGAGATTTTAGCTGGCTTATATCGGCTAGATACTAAAATGAAGGTGGATGTGGTTCAATCATCCATTCTTTAAGCCCACGGATTTTCCAATGATACTCTTCTTCTGGCATTAACAAAATAGAGCTAGATCGTAAAATGTGTATTCATAAAGCCATCTGAAATTTCAAATCGCTCTTTATGAAAGCTTGCGTAATCGTCTTCGAATATTTTTAGTGCCCTTCTCCATTAAAGATAAAAGGCTTTAAGAACAGAGGTGAGCAAACTGGAATTGGTGTCTCTTAGATATCGTTGCTTTTCAAGAAGGACGTATTTTACTTTCTTCCCTACTTGATAACTGTAATGTTTACACCCATGCGTGTTTTTATCAAGATTATTTTTGATATCTAAATATTATTTGATTACATCTTTTGGCCATATGGACTCAATATAAGTTGTTAATTAAAGATCGCCATTAGGATTTAATGTAACTCTGAACGGACTGAAAAACTTTTCTCTAAATTATTTTTTTGAGCAGATAATAATGTACTAGTTTCTGGTTAAATGTTTATATAACAAAATTTAATGTTAGTCGATTTGGATTTTTATACGACGGCGAAAAATCATGAATCTTTTTAATTGTCCTGCTTATTATCATTTTTAAACCGAGTCAGAATGCCTTTTAGTTCCCCACGTTTTGACGTTTTTGGATGGTTAAAATTGCAAGTTTGTTTTTCCTTGAGTGGTAATATATAAGCAATGTATCTCTATTGTAAATTAATTAAATGTATAAGTTATTAATTGATTAAAGTGATTAAAGAATGGAAGTACGAAGATACTTCTATTTATTCAGGAAAAATAAAACTGAAATAATAAGTCTGTTTTCCTACCAGTTTCGGTTGTTCTAGCTTACAGAACAGCAGAATTTGTTAGCACAAAGCTGTCACGCTTCGTTAAGTAGATTTTTGTTTTGCGATATTCGGCGGCGTGAATATACTCATTATCTGGAAAACTGACGACGATTCATTTGTTTAGCGCAAATAATTTACCTAAGCGAACTGGAATGCGCCCAGCTATATCACAGTTTGTCAATACTGCTTACTGCAAGAAAACTGAGTGAACTAAGGTGACAAAACTAATCAGTTACTTCAAAAGACCGCTAAACGTTCCTTATCTTAAACATAATGTGACCTAAAAAGCAATGTATTGAATCATGATATTTTATTTTCAAACGTTAGAACTTTATACGGGGGACTATATTCATAAAAAGAAGGCATACAGCTCAAGTCATATAGACCGTCAATGTGATCCGTCGATTATCATTTCCTGCTTAGCCATTTCTTTTTTCATCTTTTGATAAAGTAATCACGACAGGGAGCACATACTTATACATGTATTTCATCATGAAAAGCAAGAAAATGCATGATTTTTAAATAAATCTGAAATTTCCTAAACTAATGAGATCAAATAGAAGTAAAACAATAAAATTTCACACATAAATTTATTTTTAGATTTCTACTTCGTGGGTATAATCCATTTTCTTATGACTCAATATTTCAATATTCAAATTTCGGAAATTAAACTCTATAATTCTAATTTAATTCATGATCGCGGATTCCAGAGCCGGTCCACCAGTTTTTTAGTTAAAATAACTACTCTGCGACGTCGGATGTTGCTTTTTCTCCCAGTTAGCCATATGATAGGAACTAACAGGTTTTTAGCGCTATAGAGCACACTATAGGTCACCCAAGTTGAACTTCTTATTTAAAAATGGGTTGTTTGTTATTGCCACTTATATGAACTCAGTCTTAAGTATTCTTTGTTTAATTTTTGATTGCTAGGTACAAGGTAATTACTCAGTTTAAATGTAAAAATTTAGTTTTTTAGTGCTAAACAAAAGATAAATAGCATTAAACATTTTAGAAACCTGTATGTTATTTTATTTATATACTCTCAATCTTTGTGAAACGGTCAGAAGAGGAAGCAGTTAGCATCAGTGGCGAATTTGAAGGTAATGTGCGTAAGCGAAGAAAAAGTAGAAGAACCCGAAAATACCTAAGATTAATCGGTAGAGATTAACGGCCTAAAATGAATACGGTTCACAATCTTCCAAGTGGATTACAGGGAACTTCTGGACCTCCATTTCACTTGGAATAGAACACTAAGTTCGCAAACAAGCAAAATGCAAAAATGTCATTTAAGCAATCTTTAAACTATTTAACTATGAATAATCGCTAGAGTGTTACAATTTAGAAAAAAAATGAATTAAAATAATAAAAATGGTAGACAAATTAAATTTGAAGAAACAGCTGATATTCAGCATATGTATCTAAATTTGACAAAGTTTTTATCAGTCATTCTCTTTAAATGATATTCATTGACACTCACAATTTGGTTTGGAATAAAACGATAATCATTCGAAACATTTATATTGTTTCAAAACGATAATAATAACATTGATGCAATTTAGTTAATATTAAAGTTAGTATATACTAATAACCTTCCATTTTCTAATATAAGTAGTCAGTACTTAAATTTCTCACGATTTAGGGCTTTTTGCAAAATAGTGAAGCAATAAACTTATACGGGTCTTTAAAGCTAAACTTGCTATCTTGCTCTAAACGAAGAGCTCGGTGGAGAACTAATTGTTTTTTTCTAAATGCGATTTATTACGTTTTCTGTGTTTCCAGTAAATATAAATATTAGATGATTAGGAGCCAAACTAAAATAGTATCGTGATTTTTAATAAATATATACAAATTTCTACAGGCTTATAAAGCGATATCTCTGTTGATATTTTTGCAAAAATAGGCTTGTTTAATGGTTCGGCACCTTGCTAACGTGTACTGATTCTCGATGATCAAAATATCTCTCAAAAAATATAGCGAAATAATTAAATTTAGATCAAGTTTTTTCATATTATCTAAACGGATTTTAAATGACAGTGTCCATTCCAAATGTTAAACTTCCCTGAAATTTATAATAATAATATGTACCATATAACTCTAACCTTCATCACTTAAGTTGCTATTTATCACCTCAATTAATAAGCAAGTGAAAACTTAATATCGGGCAAACAGTTTAGACTGAAAAAATATTTTAACCGCAGGAAGATTCGCTGTTACCGAGGGAATCATAACTGCTGACCCTCAAGGGGATTTAATGATGATTGCATTTGCTAACTAACATGGTCATAATCTCACCCTCTTTTCTTCTACTTTGCTTAGTTTTATGGCTCACAAATAAGAGGGATAAATATAGGAACATGGCCATTATATCTACTCTCAATTGTGGATTTATCAAAGAGAAAAAACTACAAAATTTTAGTTCCAGGCCATGCTAATAACAATGTTAAACTTTTACATATGTAAAATTATGTTCTTGCTAAATATTTAAGAGGCATTTTCAGAAAGAGGATGATCATGTTAAAAATCTAAAAAATGTGTACACGGTCTTGTAAAATTTATCGCATTATTTCGATCATGGTGGCAATAGAAATGTGGTCTGAATTTAAAAGAAGTCGAATCTTATGATAAAATACAACTTAATCGATTTCTAAAAAAACTGTCCAAGTCTTGTTTATTGGAGTAAAAATGATAAATAAAAGCATGTATGATAGACCACCTTGGCGTAAGTTTATGTGAAGGGGAAATAGATTATAATTAAGCTGAGTTTTTTTAAATGGAAAGTACACAAACCCATTGATTTTCAAAAATACTCTCTATCAATACACCGTTCCCATGATAGATAAGATGTAGCTTAAAAAATATCTAGCTCCTATTTAAATGTTTCGAAGTTCAAAAATAATCTGATCTGCAGTGTTTAAGACGTTTTATCCTTAAAAATATAAAACTCCCTTTTAACTTTGATGATTCAGACAGAGGACGCAAATTTACTTTTAATGTCTTCTAGACTTTTCCAATAAATCCCACCCGATATTATGACGCCTTTAATAACCTTGATTTTAAATATATGATAAGCTGGAAAGACTAATACTATGCAGTTTCTCAATGCTTGACTTTTAATGTGTTTCTCTCTTCTGCAAATCTCATTTGGATGCGATATCAGTAATGCTCGAATTCCTACATTTTAGCCTACCTGAATACTCTTGAGCTCTCACCTCTGACCTTCTCGATTTCATCAGAGTATAAGGTTTGCTACTTTAATAGACTAGTTATATATTATCTGGAAATAACATCATTTATTTATATTTGATTTGATTTTTTATAGATATATTGTATTACAATGTAGGTGCTTGTTATGAGTGAACAAAATGTTTTCTGAGATCTGAGATGTTTTTTAATTATCTACTAAAAACTACACTAAAAGTTAGCTACTGATTTTACAAATTACTATTTTTGACGGAAGATATGTCTTTATTTCCGCTTAAAAATGCATTATCATTTCATTTCATTTAATATGAACGCACAGATCTGTTGTATCAATGGTATATTGTAAGGCGCACAAATATGTTCTGTTTTAATTTTCCACCTAAAATGTCTTAATTGGGCAAAATTTCCATATTTCGGCTTTTAGTGATGCATTAAAACGGTATTTACATTTGAAACTGCATCAAATTACTTACACTAACACGTGATAAATATATGTGCTTTTGATGTCCATGTCGGTAGTTTATTATAAGACTCACAAAGCGGATTCATCTTATATTATATAAAATAGTATAAACAATTTTAAACGATGCCAGCACCTTGTATTTACAATATAAATTTTTAGAAGGCTGTTAAACAAGTTTAACAGAGACGTATTTTTAATTTGCTCATTTATTGATAGCAACCTTTCACTATTATCCTTCGTCTTTTACAGTTACATTCATGAAAAGCGATTACGTTAACCATTTTGTGCTTTTATCAAACCACTGCGTGATTAAATATTTTTTTCTTCTCTTTAGGCTACAAATTAAGGGTCAGGACAGTAAATTTCTATCACCTTTAAATATTTTCACATTAGAGTTGCATACAGTTAGCAAATATGACTACCTTTACTCACAATTTAAAGTCTAGGATGGCTGGAAGATTGAATAGCGTTCTCAATACACCATAATTATGATGCAAGTGCGAGATTAAGTACACTTGAGAAGTCAGTTAAGTTAATGAACGTTTACTGGCGTTTGTTCGTCAAATGGCAGGACTGCTGATGCTCCAAGGGAAGAAAACTGGTCTCAAAATATAATTTGAACATTAAAACAAAAAACACCCCTACGACACCGTGTTTAATTATTACTCATAACGTAAATACACTTATATTTCATGTTACTGTACGCCTAAAATTTATATCTCACCAGCATGGTTTAGTTTAATTTGATGACCTTTAAGATTAACGGATTCTCATATAATACGGTGGTCTTTTTCTGCGTAAAGTTACTCTTTTAGTTGTTTATAAAATTGTGGAAAATATATTTTAGCTTGCCACAAATATGTATTCAAGGAATAAAGAATAACAAAATCAGTAATAATTTCGTTATAGATACGCAACTGTCATTGATTTCCGCTTGATATAAGACGTGGGACCACAAACATTCTTTAACCAGTAATGAAGTAAATAAAACAAAATATACAATATTCACATGGATATATAAAAAGGATGTACTTTATGTGAACATCTTAAAGGCACTTTGAAATCACACACAAAAGTTCCACTAATCACGAATGCCGTCGGTGTATGCTTACATGTTTTAAAGCATACCTATACTTTTCGCTTTCATTATTATTGGTGCTAATGTTATATACGTTTTTGGGATCTTTTCAGTTAATGGCGTTTTGGATTTAAAAAGTTGTAGGCTAATACTGGAGTAACTTAATATGGGGCTACATGGATCAAGAGAAATGACTTAGGATTTTAAAAAATGTTTTTTCATGAAGCTTGGCAGAAAAAGAATTAAAAACAAAGAAAATTATAAGACAGAAGACAGGAGTAGCTGTGAAAGAGAAGACTGACGAAAGATCAAGTTTTAGACATTTTTCGGCAGGATTTAGATTGAATTTGATTAGATGCTTGGCAGAAACAAAGTTGGAATCCGATCAGAGTGAGAATTACAACTGGATATTCATAGAAAGAATCAGAAAGGATGAAATAGTTTTAAAAAGCCTATTGGTATCCAATTGAGATATAAGGGGTAAAGGCATGACGATTAACGAATTTAGAAAAAGGGTGAGTGTCGTTGGCAGATAATTTGAGCATCCATAGCAGTATGCATATGGATAAGGCCTAGTCAAAGTATAGTGTTCTGAATATTGCCGAGACGCCTAAAAACACTAATTTAGAACCTGAAAACAATTAATCATAAACAACTTCTGTTGTAATACAGTAATGAACGGACACACCCCAGATAGTGGGTGGACTAAGTGCGCGGAAGGCGTAATAGTCAACGGGATTTCTGCTACTTCAGAAGCCACAAGATTAATATTCATCGGTGAACATACCATTACGTGATTTAATGACTGTGCTATCTAATTGTGGTCAACAAGATGGTAGAATGTGAGTTTTTCGTAAAGCCTACTCCATGTTACCCTTCCTCTACCTCAGTCAGTTACTGCGAATCTTTCTCTCACCGGGATAGGAAAAGTTTAAATATTCTGAAGATTCTTTTAAATATATTAAAACGCAAATAAGAATTATATGATAAAGTGGTTAAAATTTTATTTTTAATATAATATATTAAAAGTATATCTAATAATGTCAAGTATGGCAAGTTTGTATTGTGGCCTCCTTGTCTTACTCTAATTGCTACATTTTCCTGCCTACCTACATTTTCTCACATGTATTCCCTCTTGCTATGCGATGATTAAGTCAAATTTTTCTCTGCATTTTGCTGTTACCGTGAGCAATTGATAATCTCAAAGATACGTTTTTGTTTGTTCTGCTTGCATAATTTTTAAGTGGTTAGAGGATATGCGTATTTTCATATTACATAATTAAAACTATACTACTCCTATTTGTACATCTTCATACTGATTTGATTGCCTCTTGTTACTATCAAATCAACACGCTTAGGAATACCTAATACTAAACATCCGCGTCTTTAAAAGCAATGCATCTGAACACTAATATTTACAAAATGGAGAATATTTTTGTAATTGTTTATTCAAATAAACGCTTTCGTATCTGAAGTGTCAAAGTCTAAAGTATAAATTAATGAATTAAACACGTAAAAAAATTATTTGATTGTATGTGTCACCATGTAAGGCTAAGTTGATATTTGTGTCAAAAATGTTCCCAATTGTTTAATTTAACTAAATATTTTAGACTTAAAAATGCAAAATGGTTTTAAAATTGAATTAATAATGAATAATAATAAGTTTATATTTCCCGTTTTATGAAATTCTGTATTTCTATTATTTTTATTCCCATTTTAAAATTTCTCCTCATCCTCAAAACAATCTAAATGAATAGGAGTTGTTTTGATGATTGGTTGTTATTTTGGTTGGTTGTCATTTGTTAAATATGATTTGATTGGTTTTCGCATAATGTAATATTGAATACAAGTCAAATAAAATATATAATGTAACAGAGTTATTTGACCATTTGCAATCATTGTAAAAATACGTTAGGTTTCATTGAATAACTTGGCACAATAACTGACAATAGAGAGCAATTGTGTATTACCCTATAAATCAATCATTAGATTAAATATGGGAATAAATTCAATAAATGAATGCTTGGATTTCGTATTTTTATAAAACATGGAGTTAATTTTTACATTGTGTTGAGCAGATTTTGCAATTCTTTAATCTTTAATAGTTAGAGTTCTATGAATCCGTCTATATACAATATTTTTTATAAAAAAATAATAAGCATGAGCGACGAGAGGCAAATCCAGTGGGATTCATTCAAACAATAAAGTCAATTAATATACTATCTCCTCTCTCATTTAGCTCATCATAAGACGCAAGGAAAGGGCAAACGGTGAATTTAAGTGGTGATACGTCAAACTAACAGGCAATTCCATCTAAATTAAAAATTGATTGGCACCGCAGTTAATATGGAAATAATATTGCAAACTTAGAAGTGAAATTCTGCAGGTAGACGGGATAGATCCGTACTTATCTCATTAGGACACTTCCTATGTAGGTACCCTTGCATATTTTATTGCACAAGTTTTGTGATATAAATCTGAGTCAATTAAGAATTGAGTATTATTAAGGAAATCAGAGTTTGCTTCAGTTTATAGCACTTATATATTGGATTACCTTCATTAGATAGAGAGGAAAATTATTTCTAACCGCAAATTCAGCAACAAGGATACTTCTAACAGACAGTTAGACTTATGCAAATGCAACTGTGTAAATTTCTCCCCAATTTGTATAAGATGACACACAAAGTGCTTTGTGTGTTGAGCTGTCGAAAATTAAGAGTCTTGTAATCTTGCTTGATAAGCATCAACGAAGAATGCCTTAGTGCTCCACAGGAAGAAAGTGACCGCAATTTGATTCTAAAATGCTGAAACAAAACCATACCTTATGCACTTTTGTTTAATGGCAAGTAAAAATCACAGCTATTCATGCGTTTAACTATTCTCTTTGAGATTTTTGGGGGTTGGTAGGCATCCTAATTTAATATAAATTTTTATTGAACAAGTTGCAACTTGATGAATTAGGTAAATGTCAAGAATGCTGAAACCAATTTATTTCAAATATGAATTAAGTCATTTGGAATAAATTTAAATAATCGGAAACCTTTGACTTTATTAATCAATGACAAATATTTATTGAATGCAAAATAAATTGGTAGAACCCTTCCGAGGAAATAGAACAAACTCTCGGACAATGATAATATTATATTTTATCAAATTTTGAAAGATAATTAAGCTAGGGCTATCTCCGAGCATTGATTTTTAAATCAATAGCTCTAGAGTGTAAGTACGTTGAAATACTTATAAAATCTTTGGTTATTCAGTTAATATAAACGTGGATGATGCAAGCAGAATTTTATGTCAAAAATTGGTATAAGTCTGTTTACCAAAACCAAATTGATCATTAATGCAGGCTTAATGGAGTTTAAGTGGTTTAAAATTGAATTTAATGGGCAAATATAAACGCGGATTGTAATGAAAAGTTTGAAATATGCAGGTTCTGATCCTCGTGGATTGAAATATTTGAAAACTTCCAAGATGAATGGAAAATATGCAATTTGAAGGTTATGAGATGTCGGTAATCAACAGCTTTGGTTAATTCTGGTCAACAAGCAAAATGGTGGAATATGCGTTTCCTATAGGAACGGATCCAGTATGGCTTCACTCTACCCAAGTCAAGTATTGTGAACATACAAAAATGGGATCGGAATGTTTTATAACATTCTTCTGCATTCTCTTTCCTCCTCTTTTCTCTTTACATTTGCAGGTAATCAAAGTAAACTATGGTGCGAAAGACCTAAAGGTGAACGACCATTGGTGTGGGTGACCAAGAACACTGGTTAACCGAGGGGGTGGTAGAATGCTAGTTTAGTTAAAAATTTATACTTTATCAAATTAAATGACGTATTTCGTTAGACAATGAAATAAAGTTTTGATAAAACATTTTTGACTGATTGACAGTGGGTATTTAAAAATCAACATTTTATTAAATTTGTATCCACAATGACTATGAATTAATGATTATTTAAAAGAGATGGACCAGTGACACAAATATTTTGTATTCTATTTATATAAGTAGTTTGCCTCAGTCAACAAAAGGGCAACGCTATTTATGTAGTAAGATAGTTATTGCCTTATGAGAACTAAATAGTACTACTTTTAATAATATATTATATTATTAGAGCGTCCACATAAAAATATTTCATAAATTCCATTAGTGCTTGTGTACGATAGTAATCGTGCATATATCCAGTTCCTTATATGACAGGAATTAAAATATTATTAGAGCGCATCTAGTGCGCTGTTAATGGCATCATAAGTAGTGATGGCGGTTTGGCATACATTTAATTATAACGTTTTAAATTTTGGCTTTTTATTCGTGACAGTTTTTAGATATTTGATGCGAATTCGTTACAGTTTATGGAAAAATTCCGTCTCATTTCCATTTGATGAATTTAATTTTAAATCATGCTGTATTTTTAAATTAACTAAAAGACAAAGAAAGAATTCAAAGTATGAGAAGACAAAAATTTTATTCATTCATACAGTGAGAAATTCTCCGTCGCTTTTCATTCAAAGTGCTCTGAAAAATACTCATACCTTGGATGTTAAGCATGCACGACTAGTAACAAAGAAAGTGAGATTGTAAGAAAATAAAATTATTTAAACTTTCTGCTATATAGCGTGCCAAAATTTTTAAATTTAAACAAATCGTTTATAAACAAAATTACCATCCGTCTTCTTTCATTTTTGTCCTTGGAATAATTTTCCACAATTTTTCAAATCGCATTGATTTTACAATCAAAAGCGCTTTATCTGGATGCTGTTTTACAATAAAGGCAAAAGAATTTCAAATATCCAACACAAAATCAGAAGTGTCATATTTTTACCACTAACTGTCTGCATTAATTCCTGAAATTGTTCGTAAAACAATTGACTTAATATTTTTAACCGGACAAGTATGATTAAAATGAAGAGGTGCCATGCTTGAACATTATAATTAATTTTGTTGCCCTCAAAATTGGAAACATATTTATCTCAACAAAACTACCAAAATCAAATCGCCTCCTTTCAAAGTTAGTGAATGACACACATCTGCCTTGATCAAGCAACAAAGTACAAGAAGTTGCTTTTCACCAGTTTCTAACGCTGCCGTATCGAATGCATTTGCCCCAAATGAAAAATATGTTTGCCTATAATGACGAAATTTACTAATGATATCCAATGTGGAAATAATTAAGCAGCTAAAATATCCTTTCGTTAATAAGTGCCGATAAGATAATTTTTGAAGTTAGCTAAAGTTAACGAATTAATTCAAATGTTATTTGAGTTCAAGGTTGCAAACCAAAAATACGTACCTTATTTTATTCCTAATAGCGGCTAAATTAAAAGGATATATAGAATTTATAGATGTACCAAGTTCCTGAAAAATGTATTTCTAGTTGAATTTTTCTAATGCAGACATTTCATTCGTCAATAAAAAGAGAAGGTACATACGCTTTTACTCGATGATTTCCTTTTGCTTCTTACGCTTATTGTGACGTCAAGGAAGTAATGCCTAACCTTGTTAATAGATGGAAGCAGTCTTAGGTATTGATCTTCGCCAATTTTGACGTTTAATAATTTCTTTTTCCTCATCCTTTCATGGATGAATATTTTGTTAAATTGTCAGTTTATGGAGCTTAGACGTTCGGCAGTTCATTTAAAAGACAAAAATTAAGCCCGTCATCAGAAGGCAAATGGTCAAAGCACAATGAATCAAGGAAATGGACTAGTTATCATAATACTTACAGAACTTAAAATCTTATTAACCAGTAAAATGATGATGATGGCATAATAAGTGTATTTTTTATTTATTGTCATTTATGTAAATCAACTTAGCACTGGTAAAAACTAAGAAACATTTCATTTATGTAAAATATTATTTATTTATTTAGAAATTCTTTACTTTTAAAGTCATCCGGGTTAATTGCGCTATTTCTAAATAAAATTCAAACATGTAGGAAAACTATTACAAGAACGCTTCAATATATTACATGAACAATGGAACGGGATTTTAAATGTTCCATTCTGTGGCACTACTTTTAGTTTCGGTAAAGTCCTGTGTAAATGGCAAATTTGTCTTTTCAAGAATGTACTATCCCATTATCTCACGTATCCAGTTCGTTATTAATGGGGCATAGGCAAACATAGCTTGAAGCCGCTGTTTGTATATTCTCAAGATATCCATTGTATTAGGTTTCCACAACTTGTCTCCCGGGACCACGCCGCTTTGAAAATTTTGACAACAAGTCCATTCGAAATCCTCATCCGTTTAGAGAGTTGAATTTTAGGTTTTATGTATACGAAGAGTTATTTTTATATAGTAAAAAATTTTAAACCACTAACTAAGGCCTCCCTTTCTTAGTCTGAGTGCTGTAAAACCTAAATTACACCAGTAAAAGCTATAACACAATTTACCTTAGTTTAATCTATAGGTAGGATTATGTAAAGCCTTATTTAAGAAAGAGTTGCGTGATGTATAATGTCTCTCTTTCCAAGAAGGAAAAATATATCTCAATTATTAAAAGGCCACGAGTTTCAATAAACATAAGATTACGAGGTAGAAAATTGCAATGCTTTCCACTTTGCAATGAGTTCTACTTTGTTTCAAATGTTCCTGTTACTGCCATCATCCTGTTCATGACTGTTAGAGTATGCAGACGAATTAGTGCATTCTGTGTGTTGGTTCTAGGCATTTACTGTAACCGTTATTTGGCTAAATTATTCATCAACCATACTAAATAGGGATAATTATAAGTACTGAATTATACGGTTTGGAATGGTAACTTCACTCCGACTAATTTAAAGTTTAGTTAGCCGTTTTCTCCTTGGTAGTTATTAATACGGCGATAAATGCAGCATCGTCAAAAGGTAAGTTGTAGGTTAGCTACTTCATGCTCATAGAAAGACATGCCTTGTAATTACGCAAAAGATTACCGAAAGACAAAATTCGCGAAATAAAACAACAACATACCCATACAAGTCATTCAAGATTTGCTTTTTCCACACAGACATGCTTCGACCTAATTGTATTTGTAATTTCTAGGAACAATACCAATTCAACGTTTAAAAGTATGCAAATTTATTGGGGTTTAACGAAAGTTAGTAGTAAAATGTCAGTATCCATTACAAAATAGACTTTGGTTACGCTAGATTTAATTTTAACCATTTGCAAATTAATTGTATCAAGTTCTATTTGTTTCATATGAAGTGTCCTTGAGAGGGTCGTAAGAATCCACTCGAACTGGAATTCTGCACCATTCATCAAAGTTGAAGTTAAACAAATTTTTAGGCCATATGGGCCTGATTAACTTCAGGAAATGTTTTCCAACTCTCATCCTGGGTAGATAAATAACCTCACGGAATTTCTTTTGGAAAGAACTTGAATTCTGTCACACCTTTATTATCTAGATTAATACATTGCAATTGATAATGTGGCGCCTTGTGAATAGATGGGAATACTGGGTTACAAATATTAACATTCTTTTGCATGCTTGAGTGGTTACGCAATTATCTGATGTTTATTTTTTAATTTTGAATTATTGAGACCAAGTAAAATAACGAATACGTATTTTTTATTTTCATTTAGGCAAATCTTATATTTAAGGTCAAATAACAAGATGTGGAATTCAAAGTATCTGGACAGTTTTGTTTTCTATATTAAGGAATATAGTTATAAAATGATTCGATGCGTAGAGTTAGCTGGTGTATTTTTTGACACATTGTGTGTTATTTGTCGCCATAATGATAGCTAATTTAGGAAACGATTCTCTGTGGCAAAGTTAACCAACATTATTCGAATTATTCACAGACAAAACCTATCAGTTACAAGCTACCGATGAAAAGCTACGGTCAACATCTTTTAATTTTACCATAGCAGAAAAGAATATAAAAAATAACCTTAATTCACGAATTGAAATATAAGTATGCAAATTATTGTCCTGAATGTGGATTATTCATATCTCCAGGCATGTCGTTGGAAGTTAATTTTATTGTTTGCCACGGCTATCTGTTCATAGCTAATCGAAGACTTAAAAGAATTAAAGACACTTCATAAACCATTCAAGTAAATTAATTGGTCAACGAGCTATGAATATCATTGGCAGGATCTCATCCAGAAACCCAAACATTTGACCATGAAAACTGGACATTGGAACATTTAGACATTTGTAATTGAATTAGGAGAATGTAAACAATTCCATTATTCCAGAATTCAAATAAAATGAAAGTCCTGACATTCTGCCGCCCATTTCAACCCTCTATGATTTTGACATTTTACGTGTTCAGATGCTATCTCCTGTTTAAAGCCTTAAATTAGTTGCATTAGCAGGAACAATTGGGCGGAATAATCTTAATCCATTATGCAAAATTTTACAATTAATTTTAATTTATTGTTTTTTTGATAAAAATAACTATTTTTATTCTACTCTCATCAATTAAAGCTTTTAATAGAAAGGAAAATTTTTAGTTTATTTATTGCATGAATCGCAAAATATCATTTTATTATTAAAAGTTAAGCAGTCAATGCAAATGAATTATTTTTATTTCATCAATAATTTATCTAAGAAAGCTAAATTTATCTTAAAATTCGTTAAAGTAAAACTGCATAGAAGGCAATACGATTAATTTACTGCACTTGCAATCCAGAAAATATTCTCAACTCAAGCGTTAGGAAGTGAAATAAAAAATCCTCGCCCTGAAAATCACCCATTTAATGGATTTAATATAATTAAAGGCAGAGTATAATTAGTAGGAAATAATGGTCACCTGCAAAGGTCGTTTATTAGATATGGGAAATTTTAATAAAGAAAGCTAATTCTTTCACATTTAAACTTGCGGCATGTTAGGACTCATGTGTTTGGATGACTAAAACATTGATAAATTTGGAAAGATATGAAGTTAATTAGTTGTGAGAAAGAAGCCAAAAGTTATTTCGCATCAAGTAATTTCAAGTTAATGCAAGTGATATATGCAATTTTAGGCCGTGTCCTCAAAAGAGCGTAATTTCAAGTGCGCGCCTGGAATTAAGTCGCCCCATGTCACCGCTCATTCACGATGCTAACTGAGCTTTAAAGGGATTTTTGGCTATAAAAAACGGTGTGCTAAAGTTTATTATCAAAAATGCTTGTTATTTAATCCATTTTCTGGAACTGATGATAGTCAATGCATCTTTCTTGCAAGAATTAGGGGCTTCAACCTTTGTTTTATTCAGCAATCATTTCATTAGAATGAGCATCTGATAGATATTTCGACTGTACGGTCATGGATTCTAGTCACTGAACTTAATTATTTTATGTAGAGGCAATTTATCATTAATCGAAGATAGCCGCCTGGAAGAACGTACCTGCTCATCAGGCATTAATGGTAATTTGCTCATATATCAAATTAAAAAACAGAAGCATATGAATTCAAAACTCCCATTTCACAGTTCAAACCATATTTTTAGGAGTGCGTAAAATAACTATAATATCAATAATTTAATTGAGTAGTTTTTGTATTTAATTGCATTCGCTGACATGGTAAGTCCCTTTAAAAATATAGACAGTTTTACATTTGTTAGACAACATTCCAGCTCAAGTTTAAATCTTTCGAGAGCTGGAGTTTACCAAATCAAAAGTATGTCAGTACAGAAATTCTAATATTGATAGCCTTTATTCGTCAAGTTTTGAAAGCCCCTTATATACGATACACAATCAAATATACACTTGTCATTTACCACCTTCTTTGCTTCTCTCTTATCTCTTCTATTTCTCATCTCTCTCCTACTTGCCTAAAACCTCATCGTGGTATATTCAACACATTTTGACCTAGTCAGCTCTTGATGTTCTGATCAAAACATTTGTTGCTGCTGCTAGCTGTCATTTTAACTTTTATAATCCTGATCCGGTTCATTAGTTCCCATAATTTACTGCAAAGTTAATCTTTTAACTTTCAAATGTTTTGGGAATAGTGTCCCAGTGGAACGCTTTAAGAACAGTGTTTTTGTAATTGGAAGAGAACAATTTATTCATATGCCTGATAGAAATAGGCTCAAGTGGTGTTTGAGAATTACTGAAAATGATCTGACTGTTATTTCTGCCAAAATCCAATTATAGGTTTACGAACCACGCAACAATGGATAAATATTGAAAGGTGATACGCAGTAAAAGCTACATATAAGCACATTTTAGCTGTTTCCTATTTTGCTAAGTAGGTACATTCAAATAAATTTTGATAGTTAACGTGATCGTAATTAATAAAAATGGCAATAATATTTCCTTATTTTCTTCGCAAATATGTAAGAAATTTCGAGGAATATAAAAGAATTCAGAGAAAGTTTGAAGATTTTGTTATTGACTACTGTCAATATTTCCTCAGATTGAAATAGATAAATGACAAAGGCTAACTCGAACTTCGCGTATCTACTGCAAACGGGACGTAATTCTGAGATACTGAGTTTCAGTCAAAACTTCTTCTAAAATAGTTGGAAGATTTTTCGTTTTAATCTAATTGAAACTTAATCTATCATGTCTTACCACACACGATTTATTTTACGCGAGATACATATTTTGTTTCCTTTTAATACAACTGGTCATGCTAAACATTCTATCATCCTTCTATCTTGATCTAGATTAATTCTAAAAGTTGGAAAATGTAGCTTAGAAAGCTTCTCTGGCCTATGTTTACATCAACTAAACTGCATCTACGACCGCATGAGTCAACGGTCTTAAATCACAGGTTATAGAAGTTTATTTCATCTCCATTACAGACAATAAAAAATTGTACTATTGATTAGATGTGCCTTTCAATGAATTAATGAACTGATTATTTGCCATCTGTTAGGAGAAGATTTACCATGGTGTATATTCGATTGCAAAGTTGTTATTTTTCAGTAATCAAGAATTTTATTACTACAAGAAGTGAGACAAAAGCGATAGCAGCACATATTTACCAGAATATAATAGAAATTTGGGTTCAAAAGGTTATTAAAGTCAATGTGCAGCATAAGGGTCGATAGATTATTCATAGATGATTTTTGGGAATCTGAATATTCAGGCCGATAAATAATTTAAATACAAAAAACTTGGTTAGACTCCAAAGTAACACGGAAGTGCGAATTGCATTAAAAAGCAAGTCCAACCAATCACATTGAGTAGTTACTGAGAAGATGTCAATAATGTCCATTTTGTTGTATTTGTAAATAATGTCTGAATGCTGAAGAACAACACTATAATTTATTGTTTCCAATTAATAAACACCTAGTGTTTTGGGGAAAATTTAAGACGGTTCACGCTTTAAATATTCTTATAAATAAAAAATGATATAAAATTTTTCAAACAAATTTGTTCTCAACTCATTTTCCAGATTAATGAGAGTTTTTTCCTACATTTGAATGCCATAAAATTTCTTTTATATTTGCAATGAAATATAGAATAGGAAATAGAAGGCGATAATAAATAACGGCTCACTATTAGAAGTTGCAAGAACTAAATTTAGAAGAGTGTTTCTGATGTCTAACCAACGAAATACTGACTATTTATTGGCCCGTTATTAACCAATTACTCGAAACATTTACGGTTCACTTTAAAGCTTTCAATACACTGCATTCGCATACTTATCGTTTTTCAAGTTATTCTTTTATAAAATTAATGAAAGGTTTCTTTTCGAGCACTATTTTATCATTATACAGACAACAATAATAACAGTAAGTTATTCATGCTTCCTTTTTTACTCAAGTCTTTGTGTCAATTCATAATAAATCAGTAATATCGTAAGTTATAATCATAAACGATATTAGCGTTACTCATGGTAATAAGCAACATTACAAATATCAATCATGAAATAGCAGTTGAACATGCGAAAATGCAAAAATTCTAGTCGAATATTTATTTATGAGCTTAAAAAGTATTTAACGAAATCGGAAAGTTACAAGTCCTATTTATTTAAAATGTTTTGTAATTTTCTTCTCATATGATGTAGGTTTTGCATTGTAATATCCTGATATTGAGATGTTCCATTTTTATGATTCAATTTCTATTTTACGCGGTGGATTTATGTGGCGATATATGGGGCTCCTTGACCACATAGTTCAGATAATTTCGTGTCATTCCACTTTGGTTCATGTACAACTTATTGCAGTAATGAGTAGATAGATGATATGAGAAATCAGATTTCAAACCTTGTAGAGCCCATAGGATTTTTTCGTGTTGTGAACTCCTACTGAAAATCATTTTGTTTAAATAAGTAATGATGCGGTTTAAATTATTGTCCAACTAATAACCGATTGAATTTCATATTCTAAAAGGGGAAAAAAATAATGCCTCTTTTGTAAAATAATAACCGTTTTCAGACTGAACATTAATTGCATCACGCAGAATATTAAAAAGTGAGACTTGAAAATAAGCCTCCCGCGAACGAAAAGCTAAATTTTCTTAGCCGTGTCTATTATAAAGGGTGTATTGCCAAGAATCTTTAAATTCTCATTGCCCAAGACTATATACAGCGGAAATACACTTGTGGTTAAAATTTGCAATGAAAGACTTTGGTTATATTTAGCAACTAGTATTGTTCGTGGATATTAAAGTTTGGAATTATGACCATAAGAAGATTTTTAAAAGAGTAAGAATAAATTTTCTAATAAAAGAGATTAAAAATTACGTTATGAAATTTTAAAATTGTAATGCTCAAAGTTTTGTTGAGAATAAGTAAAATAGAATAAAATCATTTTATCCATCCGCTTCTTTGCATAGCCAAGATAATACTAGCGATAGCAATTCTACTCGGATATTAGCAACTTGATTTATGTTTATAATATATTGAATATGCAAAGATGTAATTTCTATATTCTTTCTGCATTTTTCACTTAAAATAATTCCGATTGCCGCTTCTTTATACTTTGTCATTAAGTAAGTCGATAATTACTAATATTAAAACTGGCGAAATAGCTAAATAAAGGTTGAAACGCAAAAGTGAATAATTAAATCAAACATGTTGTTTTAGTCTTAATTAAAGGATGAGAAAATTTCGAGTGGGAAGGAAAAGTTATTCAGTGATAATTTTGCTAAATGGGGTCAAACATTAAAGGTTGAATCAAAAAGAGAACCTTTTAATGTTCAATCTCTTTCTACATATCTAGTATCTTTTCAAAACCTTTCAATATTTCAAATAATTTTCTTGTATTATACCCTGATGCTTTATTTACACAAGGTTAATGTAGTAAATTTTCAAAATGGCCTTAGTAATGCCAAATTTCTGTCGACAATGCAAAAACATTAAAACATTGCAAAAAGTAAAAAGTATGGGGAAACATAAAAGACCCTTTTACGGACATTTTGTTTAAAACGCATCCGTATTTAAAATTTTCTCAGATCCCTAAAAAATAAAAAATAAAACATTAATAGGAACTGTGATTGCATAATAAAAACTCGAATTTTATTTAGTTTATTTCTGTCAGTGTTTAATAATATATATTCATTTATTTAGAGAGTAATTTACCGTATATAATAACCAAACAAGTATATGTAAAGATGCTGCTAATGAAAAGTAATTATTTTGGAGGCTAGTACTAACAGGTCTTAGCTACGGCTGATGCAAAAGGGGCTTTTACAAACAGCGAACAGCTGCAGTTTTAAATTAGAAAGTCAAGAATTGAAAATAAATTAAATTGTATTAAACAGCGGCAATAGAAACTCGAGAGAGAGAGAGGGAGAGAATATTATGAGGTGGGAGGGAAAGTTTGGGAGTCGAGCGTGTGCACAAGTAGTCTTCCAATCGGCGTATGTGAGATATTTACAGACAAAAATATCAGTTATTACGAGAAAGTGAATAGAAATCATAAATCAATATTCTCCAATGGATAAATTTAGAAAACTTTTCAGGTACAAGCAAAAACTTAAACGTAAATTTTTCTAAAGGGAGGCAAATTAATATTCCTCAAAATGCAAGGAAATATTTTCCGGGAAATCATTTAGCCTATGAGAAGTGTAGGAAAATGTAATTCGTAGCAATTACTTCACCATTATTGACTCTTCTCTTCTCAACCCGATGAATAGACACACATCTTGAATCGAATTCTTAACAGAGTAGTAAATCTAACACTTGAATTCCTTGGTGAACACTGAGCCTAACAACTGTCATCCTGTCAATGATGTGGTATTAGAAACAACAATTTTGTTTTTGGCTATTCAGCCACGATGCTCTAGTCAACCCAAAGAGGTTCTTGACCTTCTTATTACTTTTCCTCAGCAATGACCTTGTGCAAGCCTTTTTTAATTCTTCTTCGATTCTGATAGCTTTAATAAAAATAATTTACAGTGATTCAAGGTATTCTTCAATTTTCCCTAAGTTGTCAGTTTTGCAATTGATTTACAAATTTGGTTAAGAAAGTAATTTCTTTTCATGAAGAAAGTCTGGAAAAAGGAATGGGTCAAGGAGCTAACTTTCTAAATTCTGCCAACAGAAATAAGTTGTGATCCTTTCTAATGTAATGCCGCATTGTTAAAATGAATATGACCTTCGGAGCAAAACATTAGAATTAGAAGATGGAAAATAAATGAGAACATCAAAATAAACGTGGGGTGATCATTAAATTTCGCAGTCCTCTCAAATCAAAGTAATAGAACATGAGAGATACACGTTATTTTGTCTTATAGGGGTTCTTGATACGATCTACTATTAAATACACTCAGATTTTTTATTTTATATCATAAAATAGCAATAATTCAGCAGTGACTGAAATTTATCTTACTTGTCTTAAAATATTTTTTTAAACTCAAATTGACGAAGTGAAGTGCTTCTGTTAGCATTGCAAAAAACAAAATGAGTTGAAAGTGCTATTTCCGACTATTATTTAAAACAAATTTTCATATTTTTGACAAACTTTTTGCATTCGATAGACAATAAACCCATTCAGACGGTTTCCCCCTTGTCCCTGTTTTAGGTCCCTTTTTAGAAAAAAATAACTACTAGAAACTTCGGATTGTGTCTAATCCGAAGGGTGGCGAACATGCTTTCGTCATCTGAGCACTTCGGTAACTTTTAATAGCCTATTAACTCAGATTATTTTGCATTAAATGAAGAAAATTTTACGACATTGTTTTTCTGGTGTACACTGATTCAATATAGCAAAATTTTGATAACTTTAATATTAAACGAGCAATTTATAATCTGTACGAGGCAAGCTACTTAAACCAAACTTCGAATGGCAAATGAAATTGTTAAAAAAGAAGCATTAAACGGGCCACATATGTTTATAATAAACACAAAAATTGGTCAAATTCCTCAAATTTTTCAAAATTGTATTTACGTTTAAAATACGTGAGTCTGGAAGCGAAAAGAAGTCTTCGTTATTCAGCTTCCATTGGATACATCTCTGACTGACTTCCCACATTTTAAACAACTTTAAAAATAATTTAAGACAAAATATTTAATTAAAATACAACTTGCTAACAAATCACATTATTATTTTAATTTTAACAATGAAATGATCTATTGCTAGGCATTCTAAAGGATACAAATTTGTTAACGCTCATAATTCATTGCTTTTATCCGTCACAGGAGTTTTGATCCTTTTCAACAATATATACTCATTGAAAATGAGGTATATAGATATCAATAAAAAATGCTTTAAGAATTTATTGGCATTTTTTGAGAGTATTTGGTTGGAGCTTTGGTTTTAAGCCAAGAAGATGCTGCATTTCAATAACAAATATTGTTATTTATTTGTATTTTTAATTCTCAATTACTTCGCAAAAACTATTCCCTATTTGAGCAAGTTTAAATGATCGGATGTGGTGTCACTGCCTCAGACATTTGTTGCTATTTTTTGAAATTGGTTGCTGTTCCCTATAATCCGAATTATCGTGAAATTTAGATTAAAATCAAAGAGCTATTTATAGGCTACTGAACAAATATTTTTGTGCTAGAAACGTACCACGAGTTTACCATCTCCTTCTGCTCTTCCTAACATTTTACTTCCAAATTATTATAGCAATGTTAGAATTTCACGATTTTATAAACACCATGGAGCTCCTAAAAATTTGGACCAACCAAAAATAATTATAACTATATACAGGATACATAAGGCATCTGAGGAAACCCAACGGACTTTTAAAAAATTGAATATGGAACTTTAAATAGCTGAAACTTGCAATTGTTTATAACAAATCAAGTAAACATAATACTTATTAATTTAGGTCTTGTTCTACACATCCTCCCTCTCCTTCCATCATTCACTCAATTTGAGTCCGAAAGCGACTAACTACAACCTTTCATCAGGTAGTCTTTATTGATGTTCTCAATTACTCGGACTCTATTGCTATTGCTTTCATCAGAGAGAAAGATTTTGTGTTATAGGAATGCTTATTAACTTTCTTTTCAATCATGCTCCACTCTACATGGAATAGTCCAAATGATCAAGATCTGCCGAGTTAAGAGGTGGTCATAAGCTTGGTGTAACATAATGATGAAAATTCTCGACCATCCAATCCTGGCTTTTGAGAGCTTGATGCAACGGAGGCGAATATTGTTGAGGCTCACAATGAATTCTTCCTCCATTGGCTGCGTTGTCTATCCGAGGCAGCTTAACAAAAATGGTTTGAAGAGTCTCGAAATAGGCATCTGCATCTGTACTGACTCTAAGGCTCCGTGGAAAAAATGGGGAGTCACAATGTGCCCCTCCCTCACTGCCCTTCACAACACTAAAATCCATCACTGTTGGTGGTAACTTCGCGCATAACAGTTGGAACTTCAGTGGGATCAAATCTCACATAGCCAGCCATCTATCATTTCTTCGACTGACCTTTTCATCCTGGTAGAAGTTTTCTCCATAAGAGAAAAAACCAAAGGCACTCCATTTTTTCTGAGTGCTTCAATTTATTTAAGAGTCCTTTTACACGCGATAAACGATCCTCTTGTGTTGTTTTTATCCACATAAATTGACGACCTCGTTTAAAAACGTACGAGATTTGTATCCGGGGCCTTGATGACAAACGTTCCTTTTAAATTATTGTTTCTTCTGACAGCTGAAAATCTTTGGCATGATGCCGTGCATTGACTTTCTATGATTTTCGTCTATCATGGCATAATACGCACTCTTCTTATAAACTCAGACGTTCAACAGTCTATTGTGGCATATATCTTTCATGATAGTTTTGATTTAGCATTTTAGCAAGGTAATTGCTAATTTTTTAATTTCTACTAAGTTTATTTTCAGGTAGATATTACGGTTAATAGCCAATGTAAATATCATAGTAAAAGTAATACTGTACGTGACTATTAGAACACTTTCAGTCTTGAAAATGTAATACTGTCAAGGATCCAATGAAAGCTTTATCATGCTGTCAAAAGCCATTTTAATAATTATTTTACCAACGCTCTTTCTTTTTGTGAAACTTGCAAACGACCGGCGTTCTGTTTTCATTATTATCTTTTATTGAAATAGGCCAATTTCTGGATACAAATCGATACACACTGATAAAAATGGGTTAGTGCGCGCCCGTCAAAGACCCTAAATGTATAGATAAGTTTAACAATTTTTCGTAAAGGCCCTCAAATTAGACTACTTTAGATGTCTTAAGTTTTAGTGATGAAAACTCAAATTCATCTTTATCTCGTTTTACTAGTTTCAATAAAGAGGTCGATCATGTGGCTTGCAGAAGAGGCACCAATGAGTACAAGATCTGAATTTTCACCAAAAAGCCTTGCATGCTACCCGCCACCTCATTTGACCAAACAAAGACATGAGTGGGATTCCTATATGCGGAAGCGCTTGATATAATAATGCGACATATTTCCTTAGAGGGGTCATTCATGCTAAACTGATCCTCGACAATTCGAGCTCTTTTTGAGGACTTACGTTGTAAAGAAAACTGTCCGCGAACTGGCTGTATGCAGAAGGGAATTTTCTTTAATTTAATTTTCACGAAAGTATGCTATTGTTAAAATTTCAAGTGGTTTACAATTGTATTATAGCAAAAAATGATTCACCTTGAATTTTTCTTAAATTTAAAGTAAAAGAATACTATATAAATGATATTTCTTTATCACGTTTACTTAAAAAAATAAAACATACAGTATATATGAATGTCACAAATGATTGTAAAATTAGTTGTCGTAAGAGGACAAGGAAGTCAGTAAATATCTTTCACAATTAGTTGACTTGTTCTGTTCCTTTGGTGATGCAGAAGCAGAGATTACAAGGTCAATGCTCAGTAAGGTTCATTCAGTGGTGTGGTCAACAAGAGAGATGGTAAAATGCGAATTTTTCATAAGAGCGGCACCAGGATACCCTTCCTCTGCCCTGATTTTAATGTAATGGGCATTGGAATTATACTTTAAAAAGTAAATAAGCGGAATTTTGCATAAAAACCACACTTTCATTCAAAGCAACCATAAAATACATGGAAATTGGGTAAAATTATCATATCTAACAAATGTAATCTGAATGTAAAAATAAAGTAAAAGTGTATGTGGTATTATTTTGAGATCCGTCTGCAAATCAGGGCTTTTCAGAACACCATAAGAAATAGTCAAGGAATATGTGGCAGAAACAGTTAAACCGTTGTTAACATATATATTAGACATAGTATTGTAAGGTATATAAACGCATCGCTATCAAACCCATTATTAATGTTTAACCAAATAAATATTAATATTACTCAAGATTCCGAATTTGTACTTTCTCTTTACAGTTTAGCTATTTTTTCACTGTATATAAGATGAAAATTGGCTTTTATGCCAGTTTGATGTGTTTGACATTAGTTTTGTAGATTGCATAAGCGATATACATTGTAGTTAATTCTCTTTTCCTGGAATCCGAAGATCATTAATCATATGTAAGAGAGAGAATGATAATAAAAATTACGTTTTTTGCATTGCTCCTCACTGTATTGGTTTGAAAATGACTAGAGGCACTCGTATCAAATTCAGTTACGAGTTCTTTCATATTCATAATATCTCTATTAAAAGCATTTATTTTCAATCTCAAGCTTTTTGCGCAGAATGGCTTGAATTGCATAGCTATTTGTCTTTAGAAAATGGCTTTTGTTTGGTTTGGGACAGCCGGATACTGCGCAGTAGCCAGCACCTTTAGTAGAGCATTATCAAGTTCACTTTGGATGTCTATGGCCAAAGAGTTTATTTTTCATAAAACTCTAAAAATAAAAAAAATAAATATTAATTATTCCCAATTTACTATTTTACAACTATGAAATATAGGAGTGTTTTAATATAATATTCATTCAGAAGGAAACAGCCATCTCTATTTAATAAATATGGGATAAGGTAAACGTGTGCTGAGCAAGTCAACAGAATAAATATGTTGATAAACTTAGCCAAACTCTAGAAAATTCAAAGAACCTCATAATTATCGAAAATAAATGCTTTGAGAAATGATTATATTTGAAAACTTATGCTGATACAAAATGGTTAGCAATTATTTCAAAGTCTCAGTGATTTATCAAAATTTAAGGATATGAAGCTGAGAAAACACCATGAAATACACTAATAAGCAATACGGCAATACAACCCCTTATTTATAATGTAATAAATTGGGTAATAATCATAAAGTCATTGCGTAAATATTTGTTTTGTACATATTGACTTTAAGGCAAGTTGACAGTATATCAGCAGGATCTAAGCACGTTCTGTATAGCACCACTTTATTTATGTTTCGAAGAAACGATTGAATTAAATTCAGTATAACTGATTAAAATCCCTCTAACAGTAAGCGACAAAGAATAGACTTTACTTGATAAGGAATAAAGGAAAATTACAGCCAAATAACTGCGAAACCTAATAGCTGTTCGTACAATAGTATCAGGAGCAGATATTTGAAACCTATGCGTAATGGCATATAGATGCAGACATAGTAGGTGCGTGCTTCAGGAACATCAAATATCAGCATTTTCATTTTACCATCCAGAATTAAGTCTTTACAATAAACTTGGTGCCGTTTTAAGAGTAATCAATATGAATGAAAAAATGTTTTTTATCTCATTATATAATACTTCAAAATAGTAGTTTTTCAAATTCAAATTTCAAATGAACAAGGAAGTTCATTTAAATCAATTTCACTGCGACGCCAATTTAGCACAGAGAGTTTAATTAGCATTCAACAGTGCTCAGACAAAGGTAAGCAATATTTATAAAATAGTCCATTAGAAATAAAATAGCGTGTTTTATTTGACATAATATAAAAATATTTAGCGAGATTGGAAATTTGGAAAGCAAAAGTCAACTAATGGTGACAGAAAAGATGAAGAAAAAATATAAAAGAAAACTTGATGAACAACCACTGGTATAAAAAAACATTCCTCAGTGATCTAGGTGCTTATATCAATATTAGATCGGGAAACTGAATACATATAGTAGTTTTTCGTAATTGAATATCCTGCAAGGATAGGAATGAATGTAGATTTCTTCTTATAAACGTTTTAACAAGGCCATAAAATTATACAAGTGGTCAAGATAGCAATGTCACACTCTCTATTTTTTGAATTTTGAGTTCTATTCCAATAGAATGGCTCTGAAAATCTTAAGGTAATACGATTGCCATTACAATAGACCAACAAATGCATCCTATGCTTAATATGCAAATAATACCTGACACTATGCGGAAACCTCTCATTTTCATAGCAATTGTTTTAACACTTGTACATCTCGATTACGAGCCAAAGCCTTTAATCTGGAATATACTTGATATTTTTCCATTGAATAGGTGACCTAAGGAAAATAATGTTTCAGGGTCAATGAAATTACAATCCTTAATTCAGTTTTTTATATAAGAATTTCAAGTCCCTGCTGATAAACCATTATGCAATAAACAGAACCTTGAACAATTAATTTATATCTGCCCTTTTAATAATAGAAATAGTGGCACGAACTTAGCTTTGTTGAAGAAATGATACATATTAAGCTTGTCGATGGTTAATCTATGATTGAATTCACTTTTACGACCGAATATTTGATACAAAATATAGAAACACATCTGAAGTGAAAGAGTGAAAGTGAAGATAAAATTCGTCGATAAACATCTTTAAGTGTGAAAATAAAAAACTTTTAGGTAACAGTAAAAGAAATCTTATATTTTGAATTGGTATTTTATTCATTTGTCATTTGTGTCAGACACGGAAGGCACAAAAAACAAATTTATACTGTTAGACAAAGAGATAATTTACCTGCAAACAAAGTAGAAAAATTTAAATAGTTTACTTAATAGTGACTGCAAAATTATAACTAAGAAAAGTTTAATAATTTAATTTAATATCAGTGGAGTAAAATAGATCATTTTCATAGCCCTTTTCGGCTAACGCCGAACATAAACTTTTAAGCTCTGTCAGTAGGAAGAGAATTAATAGAAAATTAGAAACCAAAAGAAGAGCCGACATTTTACTGAATTGTCAAGATGAACAAGTATGTACAAAGAATCCATAAATTTGGCAAACAATAAATTTGCAGACAAAAAGAATATTGTTAAACATATGTCTATTAAAGAGTCGCATATTATTGGATTTGTGAACTCTGATTGGGCAATATTTACTAGGTCGGCTAAATTCAAATTGCAAGATTTATTTCCTGTATCACAGCAAATGTTTGTTTATGATTTTCAGTACTTATTGACCGGTATTATTTAATCAAGACAAGTCAGTCTTGTAGTTTTATTTAATTTTTTTCTTCCATTAGTTGAGGAAACAAAATCTTACATGCAGAACGGTAGCCTACACTTATATCATAGCTGAGAAGAGGGAGCAAAAAATTTCAAGTTGGCAGAACTGCATAAGCTGTGTACATTCAAGATGATATTTTTATAAGAAATCACTATTCACCTTGTTGTATCCACACCTTTTAAAGCTCGCAGTTCCGGTGGATTTCATGTTTGAGATATTTATTGCTTTCTGACCAATAAATTAAATTAAATGGGCGTTTATGCCACGTCGGTTCATGTCTATTTTCTTGCAGCCGAAAGCACGTATATGAAACAAATAAAAATATCCTATAATGAATATTTGCAATTGATGATTGCAGTGCTGCAACTTTATACGTGTGATAAGAATGCTACCATTGACATCCATTGTTGTCTGAACAAAGAAAACTTCATAATTTATCTTCAACCAACCGGGATTGCCTTAGGTACTTTAGGTCAATGAGCAGCACGGCTGCAGTTTGCAAACATAAATTCTTTAGCCTTGAAACATTTGAATTTTTTAATTCCTCAGTCAAATACAGTTCATCCAATCATCACGATATGAAAGTTTTAAGCATGCCAGATTCATATTTTTTATAAAATACTTAATCAGAGGACTTTAGAATTCTTGTATTTGAAACTAGCGTAGAAAAATGGATTTCATAAATATATTACCTGTGAATAATTAAAAAAGGGCTTTTTCTAGCTGATCTCCTTAAGGTAGGTCAATTCATGACGTCTCCATAATGAAAAACTCAAATTTGATACACTAAGAATTTTCGATGAGCATCAATATTAGAAAATATGATTTCTTGTTTGATCACATTGACTACTTCAACGTTGTAATACAACTGTGGAATGTAAAATTCAATGTTCGACGTTAGAGGCAATATTATCAAATACCATGCCTTGCGGGAGTTTTTAAATGATTGCAATCTGCAGCGCCTTTTGTCATTAGTTAAAACGATAAAGTTCCCAAAACTGTGATAAAATACAAACACGATCGAATTTACTGTAAAATACAAAAAACAGCACAGAAATCCCAATACGGTGCGTAAACTTCAAAGAGGTATAAGAGCGCTTTTTTCAACTCTTTTCCCCTTTTCTGTATCTATAGTAGCAATTCTATTGCTGACATACATCATAACATCTATTTTTATCACTGAATCGTAATATTTTTATTCTTAAACTGTTTTAACCTTTATAAGGCTGTAAAGAAATTTGTTATTTCTGTTTTTTGGTGCATCGGATTTTACTGGTTTAAATTTCAAACGCCTTTTAAAAAAATTTTTCGTATTTTCTAATAAATTTTAATACCAAATACGTTTGTGTTATCTTACGGTTTTTTTGGATTTGTCACGTTTAACAGTCAACAGACTTTTGAGGCACTTTTAAGCATGGTTCTCAAGAAATCATGATTTCGACAGTCTACCAATTTTTATTAATTTATTATTAAAATTCGCTTTATATTTAATAAAATATAGCAGCTCATCGCTACTAGACGAAACAAATAAATCTAGATTTTATGGCTAGCCACTCAATTTCGTCAATCCATAAAAAGGTCATAATGTCACTTATGAACTAAAAAATTAAAAGCTGAAATTTTACTCTAAACCATATTATAATTCGACAAACAAGAGGATAAATTGATGAATAAAATTTCAAAGGCCTTAAGAAATCTCTGAACCAGGGTTTTGCTCCTTTTATACCAAACCATCTCAAAAGAGAGGTACTATGGTGCTTCAAGGTGAAATGTCATCTAATTACGTCATTCCCGTTTCTACATTCATATCTGTTTCACAGACAGTGTTTTCTTTGTGTGCGTCTTAAGGTTTAATTTTTCACTTAAATGTTAACAAAGATGAAAAATTGGATAAAGGAGCAAAGGGCACGAGATTAAGATTTAATGAGAGAAAGCAACCATCTTGACATAATGGCTACTTCCATCAAAGGTTATATAAAACTGTGGTCGGCAGCAGTTCACTTTTGCTTAAATTTTCACACTTGTTCTGCATTCTAATATGTGTTTCCGCACTGGCTGGCGAGACTGCAGGCTTGACCTGCTTCGAATTCCCGACCAGTTGCCTGCTTTGTAGATTAGAATCGAATAAATTAAGTCAAAATACGTTCTCTCCATATAGTCTCCCGATGGTTTTACAGATGTCTCGGCTTCATTCTCCACCTCACTCTCTCCAATTAATCCTTTTGTACTTATTTATAATTTACCGCGTTAAAATGTCTTATAATGACAACTTTGAAATGTGTCACTTTTTAAATTATTTTTTGTTTAAAATTGTGAAAATATAGCAATACATATCATTTCTTCGATACATAAAAAGTGCCATGGTTTATATTTTTTCGCAAAAAGTGTTCAAATTGAAGATTTATACCTTCAAATAGTACAAATATGTAAGGTAAAGAAACAGAACTAAGGATAAGTTCAATTTATATTTACAAAACGAATTTACTTAAATCGAAATTTGTATTTGACTAGCTCTGCTTTTCCCACATATTTATTAAAACTATGAAACCTATTACAAAAAATTTACAAAAATAAATTTATTTTTTAATAGATTGCGATAATACATTAAATTTAAATAATTCTGGTAGAAATTTTATATATTTGTAACCTTCGCTTAAATTTTTAATAGCTCCGGAAAATATGCAGGTTTGACAGGTTTAAGTAGATGGCTAGACCAGATGTATGGCCACTGCCTAGTGGCCAATTCTAAACGTGCTATATTTTCATTGGCTAGTTGAGCTAAATGTTGTTCAAGGTAGCATGATTGTACAAGGCAACAATTTCCTAGTGTCAGAATATTAAGTTTTCTATAGTACATCAAAATTTGAATTATTACCTGGGAATTTGTAGTATGCCTTATCAATTAGCCTTTTTCGTTCATGGATAATGCAAGCATTAATTCTACAACTAAGTCTTCTCTACGCACTCTTAACTACATCAGAATTCAGCGGTCCTGCAGTCGTTTTAAAAGATGCTTTGTCAACTGTGGAGTATGCAGGCGTTTCCCTTCTTCCCGAAACATCAATTTCTCTTGAATTCTATGGACATTCTCTTCAAGGCCGTTTGCTTTATGCAGAAAATGCATCGATGGGAACCTTCATATCGCTCAAAATTAATCGACCCGGAACGTTGCGGTTTGAGATGAAACTGACAGCGTCAAATCGCAGTCATCAGTTTATCATTCTCAGTGCAAAGTTAAATCGACACTATGGGAAATGGCATAGTGCGAATATACGCATATCTTTACCCAAACTGTTAACAGTTCTTTACATGGATGGAAGGGATGCCTATCTTGCACGGCTGGAAGATGTAGTGCCTGATACTGCAATAAATTCTTTTGGTGACTTTCTGTACATCGGCCGCCTACCACCGCACTTAGTTTCAGAATCTACCAAGGTGGTGCATTTTACTGCAGCGATTGAAACCTCATTTGTGGGGAATATAAGAAATATATTTGTAAATAATCGTGGTTTAGAACCTTTAAATGCCTACAATGGAGCAGAGATCACAAGTGGATTATCCTTCTGTTATATACTCAGAACCTCAAAAGCATTCAATATTTGTTCTTCGTCAGATTGCTTAGACAGCTCCAGTGGGCCTACGTGTGGATGTAGTAAAGAAAGTCAGAAGCTGGGATTCTGCCAATATAGTAAGTGAAATACCAAATATAACAATGTAGCTGAACAAAGTACTGTTTAAAATGACCAACGTTTATTGTGGGATTCTTTATATCATAAGTGGAAAAGTGTATTTTTGGAAGAGTTTAAGCAGACGTTCAGTAAAACTTTTATAAAAGACCATATTTACCAATTGAATGGTGTAATTTTCATCAGAATGAGTGCATATTTCGGAAAACGGATCGTTAGATGGTTGTGAATTACTTTAAAGATTTTGATAAATAACCGTCAATGAATCCAGTAGGTTAAGAAAACTTGAGCATGACAAACACCATATCCCTTTATTTAAATGACACCCAAGTTTTGAAAGTATAAAACTAATGAATAATGGAGGTAAAATAACCCAAATACTAATTTTTACCAGAAATATTGAAATAAAGTGAAATTATTGATAAATTTTTAATAAATAGAGAGAAAGGAATAAAAATTCAAGAATGTATTAGCCTATTATATGAAAATTGAATAATTTTCGATTAGAAATATGTTTTCCGTAGTGGGAATATCCGAGTCGCCTTAATATATATATATGTAAAGTAAGTTAAGGGACCTCAATAATTATTTCAAAATACATTATTCCTATGAGTAAATTTCGGAATTCATTCCCAACAATGGATGCTTAGTCATGTTTAGTAGAAACTAATAAAATGACGTTTAAATTGAGAGGAAATGAACTGTTATTTATGGGAACAAGTGTTTGGCGCAACATTATCAATCGAAATGTGAGAGAAAATGTTTGTATTTTCACGAGTTTTTTTGGTTTGTAAAGAAATTACCTTATAGTTAATCAATGACCTGTTTTTTTTAAATTTAGGGAGCTTTTCATTTAAACGCGTTTATTAGCAATTCTTTTTGTGAAAATATTGGTAATTTTTCTGACTGGAATTTATTTTAGTGTAAACAGTAAATAGATAATATAGTTTATGAGATTAATAGCAAACCAGTCATTATTGAGGAATAGTGAAATTGATGCTAAATTAAATTAGCAACAAAATGTTGATTCAACAGAGTTTAAAACTTGCCATGTGTTTTATCTTGTGAAATCTAAACCAATTAAAAATAAATTGGATTAAGTTTTCGTGTCCATCGATTTTAAAATCATATTAAAATATATTTTAATAAAGCACGTTATTAAAACAACGAGTTTTTGACCACTAAATAAGGAATTTGGATTGCAGTGTGGTAAAGTAGAAATAAATAAAAATACTAAAAATAAATTGAACGTTATATATTAAAAATAGTAAATTTTTTTAGTAATATACGGAGGTAAACGGCCCTGCGTCCAATAAACTCCTTCATCATGAACAGTCTATTGACTAATAAATCTTCATTAAATTACTTAGATTTTTGAATTATAATGATACAAACCAATTGCGTATTGGATCGCAGTGTGACAATGAATACGGAAGAGCGTTGCTAAGCTAGTCAGTTCGTAAACTTCATTCGCATTTCCCTCTGCGTCATGTCAAAATTCAAAATTTACAAATGCCGCTTTCCAAATCGAGGTATTTTTCATTCCCTACACACTAACCTTACTGTTCAAGTTAACTGAATCCTTCATGTTTTGGCAAATTTCTTTCCTGCCTTTTACTTTTAATTATAGACTCGTATTAGTGTAACATATGTTTGTAGCTCGATGATACCCAGATGAAATATTTAAAACATTATTGATATTTTGGAATTGATTTTCTTTTGAAGTTGGTCAACTTGAATTTTCGTATACATTTTGCAATCATCCATACGGCTAAATTTTTATTACAATCAAGTAATTTTTATTATGTCATTTTACTTAAAAGCAAATATAAATATCGTGAGAATAAAGTCATATTTTCTTAAGCGTTACTACAAGGATAATCGCCAGAGTACATATTACGAATGCGTCTATTCATTTTAAGATGTATGGCCAATTTATTCTTACTGCTTTACAAATAATTAAAGCTAAACGATTTTTTTATTTTTGCCCTTCTGAAAAATATATCACAATTTTTTGATATTGGGCTTAAAATGTTTGCGTGCACGGTAAAAATATGATAGCTATCTTTTTTTCTATTGATAGAGTTTTCATCGAGAGTACGCATAAGTAGCTCAGCCTGCATTACTTAATATATTTGATAATAACATAAACAATTCCATCCTATTTATATTCACATAATAGCTGTATATTAGCTCTCTAAGTCGTCGCCCTATATTTGCAGCCTGACAACCTACCGCTGAAAATATTCTGATCATCAAAGATTACCTTGCAGTGTATTTCCACCTATAAACGTAAATATTATCCATTTATGTTTGCTAGAAATGTAAAAGTAATATGCATAGGTTAGACACTAAACCAGTCAATGAAAGTGATCGGCAACGTTCATTACCAGCAATAAATTTAGAAAATAATCAAATACTTCTAAAAGAAGATTTTAAATTATATTAGCCAGCAGATTTAATTAAATTTAAGTAGCCAATTTAACGTATTAGAGAAAATACACACTCGACACCATTTTTAATTGATATTTAAGTGCGTCTGACACATTGGTGATGGTAATTGCATTTTTATCGCAAAACCAGAATAATATAAAACTTGATGTATCATTAATTAATTTAGTTGGAGAACGAGAGGATTACCGACATTCGATCTTTTTGAAAAAAATTGCTAAGAATTAAAGTAGAGCTTTACTGAATGGTAAAATAAGGTTTGTATATAAAATTTAAAGGAAATTGATTCTGCATTTTCTGATGCATACAAAATAACACAATCCCTTTTTGTCTTTTCTTATCAAAAATTGGTCAGCAACAATGCGCCAAAATTTGAAAATAAGCAAATTCGCACGTTAAATACAAATGCATGATATGTTATTATAGGTAATCACAAGGGGCAATTGTTTTTAATATTGTATGATTTCTTTGCTGAGGACTTTCAAAATCTGATAAACATCACTTGATACCAAGAAAAGTCAGCATTTTATGAAGAAAAATAACCGATTTTAGAGTGTTTAAGCTAGCATAAGTTGCAATTGGCCTTTTTGATGCTAGCAAAAAATTTAAACTGCCGGATAGGTTAATGGTGAGCTCTTCCTCTAATCTATATTTAAATTGACAACCTGTTGAATTCCCAGGCAATAAACCTTAATATTCAGAGAGTATTCCTATTCAATCTTCTCTCCATCGTCTAATTTTTTTTAAATTGCACCTGACATTTCGGCGGCTATGCCACTGTGTTTTGAAAATTCCCATCTGGCAATTAAAAGCCCTAATCTATTTCATGAAGAATTAAAACTGAACAAAATGCCCTTTATATCATTAGGTGGGAAAATTTGATAGTGGTTTAGGATATATAAATGTCAATCGAATGAGGATGTAATTTTGGAATTACTTTTGTGTGTTTTTTTGCATAATGTCGGGAAACAGGCGGTTGTCGACGAAATTTTGATTTTTACACTTTAGTCATTTATTAGCATAATCTATTCATTCAGCTTGCATACATGGTATTTGTTCTATCTAGTACCAAATAATAAAAATATCTCTTTAAATAATATAAGGATTTTTACATATGAAACAAATAATACGTAGGCATAATATTTATATTTTAATATTAAAATTTAATTTATTATTTAATAAATGATGTTGACATCTAACGTTTGACCATAACAATTTACTGAGATGATCTATGAAATTTACAAATATGGTGCCTTCGCGGCCGCGCGGTTAATGAATCACATAATATGTTTCAAAAGACATTGAACTAGTTACCAAATATATCCGCGAACATTATCGACATCAATATAATAATGAAAAACTGAAATACCAATTAGTGCCGATTACCTTCAGTAACCGTTTGGCACACAATTGGGAAAAGGTTTCATTTTTTATGTACCATCAGGTAGAAGAGCGTATAAAAAGGAGAAGATTATCTATTACGCTAAATAAGGTCGTTAGATTGGTTGGCATATTGGAGAAACAAATAAGACACTATCACCAAGATATGTTTGCTTAGCTCTGCCTGTGCATACTCATTTATAGCAACCTACAACGATAATCAAAATGTATATTTGCGGTAGGATAGGCAAATTTCAAAGTTTAATGGACAATTCTTTGCATTAATTATTTGTCAAAACTATTTTATCAGGATGTTTGATTTTTCTTCTTAGTTTAATATCCAAACGCCCTGGAAATCAGATTACTTAGGAAATAAAGTACTTATAAGCTTTTCAGAAAAATTACTTGCTTAAAAATATTCCTCTTTATAACAAGTTATTAGCAAGGCGGAATAACTATACTATACCCAATTTTGAACTTAGAAAAGACACCAGTGAGCAAAAAGTGTTTATTTATCTATCAATCTAGTTGAAAGAAAAATAGACATAAAACGCTCGTTACTGAAGATGACACTATTTATGCTGAGGGATGTTGTTCAAATAGCACTGGCGAATCATAATGAAAACAAATAAGTGAATTATCAATCCTTCAGTGATAATTAAAAATTTCGTGTGCAATTTTTTTCACAGAGAAATCAGTATATAAGAGATTCATAATTATTCTGATTTGATGAAGATCTTACATTTAAGCAGCTCATTTAATTTTAGCTTCCTTGTCGATAATAAATTTATCGAATCCAATGGACTGAATTTCATCTAATTTCATTAATTTTAAAATTGCAAATCATTTAAATAGTGCAAAATTCAAATTATTTAGTTTTCACTATCGTGACATTTTTATTAAACCCTAATTAGAAATATTAATCATTTAATTTCAAACTTAATGATCTAATGAATCCAAAATTCGAATAAATTAAATTTGTACCTATATGGCGTAAAATATGTGTTTATGAATCAGCGTCTTCTCTGAATCACTTTTCACGTTTGAATTTCCCTTCATGGGTTTATTTCATAAATCAGTCAGTTTTTTGAAGATTTCATTATTTTGCTCATTGTGGCCATTAATATTCCTTTAACAGACAGCATCAGCATCGTACCGTATTATTTGCTATCCCATGCAGAATACTGAAGGAAATAATTTTAATTTAAATCATATTATTATTCTAATAAATTTCGAAAAAAAGTTCATAAGGTAGTCTAACAGATAAGTATGCATTAATTATTTTAAAAAACAAAACCTGCTAAAATTCTTACGTGATTCTGGTACTTATGGAAGGAAGATTATTGCAGTTTGACAGTTTTAGGTAAGGTTCTTTTATATGATCTATTTTTGAGATTTTCATAAACTTTCTATTCATGATCACTTGCTGTTATTAAAAGTGATAACATTATTGAGATATTGAAGCTTGTATAATCAAAACTTTCCGATATAGTTCTACATTATTTGATAAGTACAGATTCAAATGTAACAATTAAACATAAATGAATAGGAAACAGAATCAATGTAACTAATTAAATTATCATTTCAAGACAGATGAACCAAATTCAAACCCTCCAGGCATAGAAAGTAAAATTGCCCGTTAAAAGAAATGATTAAAATCATTAAATAACATCGTTATATTAAAAGTTAAAAAAATTATAATTAAATATATTAATAGCTAGTCCACACGTTTACTATTATAAATATAACCACATTTTTCCAAAGGTATTTTCAGCATTGATGTGAATATAAAGGGTGTGAACGTACAAAAATGGGATTCATAAATATTCTTGATTAATGCTCGTGCTGTCGTAAGGTAATAATAATTAGGTGTTAATCTATTCTCTCCCTCCTCTGCGTTTAGAAAATAAATCAAATCCGTAAAAGAATCTGGAGGGTGTTATAATTGTACTTCTAAACCAAAATTCATTGACGTTTTATATGCATTTCTATAAGAGAATAAATGTAACACTTAAATTGATATATTGGTTAACTTCCAAAGAATTTCAATCTAGTGAACGTGTCAAAATTTAAAAATTTTTATGCATTTATTAACTAATATTGTCCTTATTATGCTCATCAATATATGCCCAATATATTCATCATTATGTAAAGAGATTTGTTCTTTTTATTATTATGAATAATTAGTTTTGGTCACAAATTTTAGGCGTTCTTTTTAGCCCTTCCGTTAGATTTTAACTAAATTAAAATTAAATGAAAGATAGGAGAATTTTTGACTGTTAGTGTATTTAGTTTTAACATAACATTTCAAGGGCATTTAATTTAGAACAATTCTGCATTAAATGATTCAGAAATTTCCATTAATTCTTTTCCAGATTCGTAAATGGTAGACACTCCAATTCGTATAGCTTAATAAAATATTCTCTCAAGTAGGTTTATTAAATTTAAATTATAAAATAAAATCATATGAGATTTGGACCATAATGCAAATTATGCCAACAGAAACCACTTGGTAAGTGAGTTTTCGATTATTCCGTGATTATATAATAATAGAAAACATTTTATTAACTAAGTCATTTTCGTAAATTAACATCCACTTTGTTCAAAACTGTAAATTAAAGTGTTACAGCAGTAAAGACTTATGTTTGATATTGAATTTAGATTTTTATTAACGCTATTTTTAAAAAAACAGTTCCTTAATGCTTTGTTATTTCTTAAGTGCCGACCTAATTTATGCACTCAAATGCCGCCGGTGATTGACTGATTGATTAACTAAGACAAGCTGTCAAATGCTTGAAATTTTCTCCCAGCGATCCACAGAGAGTAACAAAATATCTTGCCTGAACTTTCCGGAATAATTTAAAATATAACTATCAGCAAATGATAGATACTATTAAATATAGTTGAGAAATTGCTCAGTGTAAAATATACAATAATATTTATAAATTTTGTGAATAAAGAGGAATCAAATTTAAGAAAAAAATACATTTTTGTATAAAAAGGAATTTCTGGTGAATATAATAAAGGTTCTTACTCAAAAAGTTGAGAAATTAACTTTGCAAAAGTCTGAGTGATATGACCTCAAGTATCTAGCTAAATTATCTTAATTGCGCAATTTTTATTCATCTATCTTGTACTTTTGAAATATGTTGATTAAATATTGTGTTTTGTAAGGAATATAATAATAATAATAATAATTTACTTTAACTATTTGAGAACTCTTTTCTATTCCTACAGTCCTTTTCTAATAGAACCTAAATGGTCGTTGGACGCATTTATTTACCATTTCATGCTGAAAAAAAATTATAGAAATTTATAATTTTGATATGCATTAATTGGGATTCCTTTTCTAAGGATTTGTCTTATTTCCATAGGCCAAAACAGTTGTCCAAGTGGATGATTCTTAGTAAAATCAGTAGCATTTTAAATCACTTTTTATTCAACAATTGTCCAGTGGAGAATGCGAGACAGATATGCAAAACCATTTCAGCGTTGCTGAATCGCAATAAATAAACAGTTCAGTCTTATAAATTTATTAAGCCTTAATCTAAGTAAATTCTTATAATGATTTGTTAAAAGATTAAGAATATCAAGCAGCCCTCCAAAATTTATTTTTTTAATTTTCCGTAGGGTCCTTAAATGGTTGGTGAAATATAAGTAATTATCCTTTAATAATTGAATTGGTATTTTTGGCCCATCTAAAATAAATATATTTAATCACTTTCAAAAAAAACGAAACAGAAATAAATTTGTAAATAATCAACTTTAATCTTTGGATAGCCAGATGAATAATAAGTTTATAAGTGCCTTATTATCATTACGTATCATTTTATTATTATTACCCACAACAATGGTGAAAGCTAAAAAATCTTTACCACCTGGAAAAAATGAACATAAGATAATTAAAGCGTAATAAGAAATAAAGCAAGAGGATCCAAAAAGAGTGTCAAAGTGGATGCTTCGTCTGATTTTTGGGATCAAGTCATTGAAAATTCCCTTCATGGGAATTTTACCGCCTCATATTTTAAAATCCTAATTTCATAAATCGTTTCCTGAGTGCTTATTAGTTTACTATTATACTAAAATGATCGTTTCTGCCAACCCTAATTTGTCCTTTTTCCCAAAGGCGAAGCAAGCCCAAATCAGTCATTATGATATAAATAAGTAATTAAAATTGGGCACTGAAATAATGGAAAAATATATTTCATTTAATATTTTTAAGCATATTTAGAACAAATTGTGTGCAAATTATCAAAGTCATGCGGATACTACATCTTGAAGGTTCTAATAACCGCGGTATTTTTGTCATTAATGCAATTTAACACCGTCTTAATAAAGAGCTCTGTATATATATTTCAAATTTCACCTACGATGAATTGTTCGTTAATCACAGTTGAACAATTTCTATCTTTTAAATTTTCACTTTTAAATCTGTTTTTATTGTTTAGTTTTAATGAGAGAAGTTCAATAAATTGTGAAAAAATTGATATTATGCGTTTTAGCGGAATTCTAAAGCTTGGTGTACAGCATTATTTATTAACTCCAGTAAATACTATATTTTAATATATATTAAACATAATTTATAAAGTTTTTTAGTCTTATGCTCATGTTTAAAATGTTTTCTTTAATATTAAAAACGGTTATTTGCAATTTATAATTATGCTGGAACATAAATAGAACCGTATACTAGTCAATAACTTATTGCATCTTACTAATAGACAAGATGGCGAGAATAGTGATACTGATTGTAAATATGATAAAATAATACTTCAACTGTACAATTTAATAATTACTGAGGTATATAAATATTCATGCAGAACATAGTTGCCTCACATTTTTATTCGGTGATGACTTGACCTAAAAACAATTTAATTATGTTAGGCCAATTTTTTTCTGCATTTGTAAAACCTCATGTTACTGATTACTAGTCCTTTCGGTATGAGCAGTCAAAGTTCTTCATTTTTTAAAATATTTTCTTTATTTAGCTCCATTTTGGCACATTGTCTAACTCCAACCACCATATGAAAAAATTACAAGCCAATAAACTTAGTGTGGCTAAAAATCATTAGTGTTACAAACTTAGTTTTCTTTAAAATTTGTTCAGAGTTTCTTATTTATGAAGTCACCTGTATGTAATTTACATTTTACCCTGGATTTCTTTCAAAAAATTATTCAAAATACACTTATATAGGTTATTTAATTGAAATGGTCGTCAAACTCGCACTTTATTCTTTTCTAGGTTTTTAAAACTCTTTAAATTTTTCTCGAACCATTTTTGCAGTATAATTTATAGATTTTAATGTAGGTTTAAATAAATTTTAAAAGAATTATTAAAATAGAGGAAAGAAAAAATAGAATATGGGATAATTACGTTTTATACACGGCCAGTTTTGTCTGTTTTGGCGTTTTGTTAGTAAAGGTTTATTCTGATGATATTTTAATTTTTTTAAATTTTGAGTTTCAGTCCTATTTGGTTTCAAAGTTATATAACAAGTATTGTTTTGTTGTTTTATCTTTAAAACTTCCTGGTTGTATTAACATAAGGAAAAGCACTTGAAAAGTTTTAAGATTTGCTTGGAAAATCTATTGAGATAAAAGAGCCTTAGTAAAAAATTTGTACAGTTACATTAATAAGTAAAGACATGACATGTTCCCCGGGTGTAGATGGTGGTATTCGAAATTAGTATGATGAATAATTTAATAGAGTTTAAAGAGATTTAGTAAAGAATTGGTAATGGATTAATATCAAAATCTGGATAACTCTCCATTCTTAAATGGGTAAAATCTGAAATACAAAATCCGTTTCCAGGGAGCAAACGTATTTTCGCCATTATTGGGACTAAATTTGTTTCCAATTTAACTTAGAAATCAAATGTTATTTTCAAAAAAATAGATTTACGAAATACTCTAAAGCTGTTAAATGCATTCGATCCGCGTTGGACTCATTATAAATGTGTACCGGTTATTTTCATAAAATTTTGAAATGTCTTCTTTAAATGGTTGACACCTTATTATCTAAATGGTTGTCTAGCTATCAATTTTTTTAATAAAACATGATCGATTTACTAGTCATAAGTAATCGGTTGTTATCAATGCAATCGAGGAAAATAAAAAGATAATAAAAATAAGTGCAGATACTTTACATAAAATTATTAAAATCCTGGAAGATTTTCGATTAAAATGAAGTTTTAGTTAAATAAAAATAGATTTAATTAGTCGGTGAAAGATATCCATATTGGTTCTTTTAATTTTTTAGAAAAAATCAGTAACTTTTACTTAAATTTTTGAGCAAACAACTTCTATTGCTTATATTTATGAGAAGACACTAAAGAGATGGGGTTTTAGGGAAGATTAACTGCAAAGCAGTGAGATTATTCAAAAATAAATTAAAATGAAAGAACAGAACTCTATTTGCAGTGTAATTCAAAGTTAAAAGAAAGAAATCTTTTACAAAGGATTGAAATTTTGAGTCCTAGGATCCAGAGCGTTTATTTCTGATTGGAAAGTTGATCATCGTTAACTCAATAATGCAAGTACTTGGATGCAGAATAATTTAGACTGTATCATTATATTATAACCCTCAGTAGTGCTGAAAGTTAAAATATACTTTATGGTGAGAAATCAATTGAAATTGAAAAGTAGGCCTTAATATGGGATACGAAGAGAACACTTAATGACCAGTTTATTTCTTTTTCTTTCAGAACTTAGATTTAATAATTTTTACCTTGATAACTGACCCAATTCTTATCCACAATGTTCAGTACTTATTAACCAGTTTTGCCCCTTCTACCATTTTCTTTTGAAGGCCGAAAAGGGGCACTAACTTTATTAATTTAGGCGACCTTAGCAGAACCCACAAAGTAAAGTTTTCTGTTCCAGTCTTTAAAAAGGTACGGTAAATTCTGAGTTTTATCGCCCTCCTTAACACATTTCTATATTTTCTGATAGCTCTTAATTAGTCTAAACATTCTGGATAGATGTTCTGATCTGAAATGTATTAGTAAAACAAATGGAAACTTCTGGCAAAAGTTAACTACCCTGTAGTTTTACTAATGTTAGACAAGATCTATATTTGTGTAACTTTTTGTGCGCTGTAAGCAAAATCATTTATAATTCAAAAGAAAGGGCACCCGTTTTGTTTTTCTTCTCTCTACCGGACGCTTAAATACTCCATTTTGGTATTTATCTCTAGTAAATTTCATCCAAGAATTATTAAATAGAATTGAAAACCCTATGTAATATCAACGTAAATTAGCACTGGTTTAGACAAATCTCGTCATTTTAAGATTTCCCTGCTCTACTCTTTCTAGATTCGAAACTTTATACTTCCTATCTTGATTCTCTGAGCATCCTTAATTTTGAAACTTGGTACAGATTTTTACTTGTAATTAAAAAATATTTGCATTAATTTCTCAAATACTGAGTAACATTTTCGCCTTGAGCTGATATGCTGTTGCAATAAGATTTTTGTGGCTTTATAATTTTTGGCTGACGAATATTAAGCTAAGTGTCTTTAGATGTCGCCTTCTGTGGACAATAGAGAATCAGAACAAAATATACTAGATTTAGTTGACTTTAATATTGTGTGGGGCTGATGACCAGTAAAATTGTAAAGTTTATTGATATGTTCCACTGCAAATCTTTCTAATTGGCAGTATATTAAAAGCATTTAAATATGAAGTTAATAATATTCGTAGATAGCCTTGTTGAATTACAGGAAGTATTATATTAAATAACACTGCTTGTCATAAAAATAGTATTAATGCTTACTGAATGGAGTAAGGTATAATATACGGCTCAAAGAAAAAATATTACTTTTTACATCCAACTTTCACAATATAACTAAGGATTTCTGATGACAATTGATTTGAACAGAAGAAATACGTTCTCGCAGAGACGTGACGTGTGAAAACAAGCTCAGTGATTTTCTTTGAGAAATCCATCTGCCAACCTCCAATAAAATGTTTCCTCAGTTCTCATACCTTTCGCGTACCTAAGAGATCTGGATGATTTTACAAAGTCATTGTTAATGCAAATCATTTAAGATTCCAACGATATCCTTGGTTATGATCTTCTATTAGAGCTAAATAGCAAACCACGACGATTCCCACATTCAAAATCATAAGCTCCTTACCCCCTCTCAACGACGTCATATAAAACATGATTTTCAAATGTTCATATGCAAGAAGTCACTGCTCTTGAGCAATTATTGAAATCCGCATCACATAAGTGCAAATTATTTTATTCTTTAAGTCTTATTAATGAAGATGAAATAAAAATCAGATTAAATCAGTGTCATCTCTAATTCGGCCTTTTATTCAGTGAAAGCCTATTCAAAGACAGTCTGGAGGAAAAAGAAAAAAAAATGTGTATTCTGTTTAGTGCCTCATATCCTTTCTCAAGGTCTTGACTTCAAAGATTTGCTTCCACTTGTGTTATATTTTATATAATACACTAAATTTAAAAATTAATAGACAGTGTTTTAGCGTGTCTCATGCAGTTTAGAAAAATCAATTTTGTTTACTATATTCCCAAGGACCGATGGCACGTGGTTTGATATATTTGTAATTTACAATTTCTCAATGCATGTATTGTAAAAATCCAGATGCAAAAGGAAGTCAAATGTTTTCATCTTTGAAATTTTAGCAGCAGAGCAGTAGTCTTTAGCTCCTAAAGCGTCTTAATTTATCTTCACCTTCCGTGCACGAAAGGACGCGCGTGAAGCGTCTGTCAAAGCACACACAAAAAATACGGGACACGATCTATTAGTTAAAGTTCCTGCAAAAGAACTTCAATTTCGGATGTATACGGTTGCCGTAACTGATTGCTTTTTCAACACCTTTAATTTATATAACTGGATTTTGTGACCGTGAGATCGATATTTAACTTGGTAATGAAAGAACTTTCCCACGTAATTGGAAGCTAACTCAACTGGTTTATGGCGATTTAATGTCCTATTGATGAGCCAACCACTTTAAATAAATTATGGTTATCAAAAGAAAATTAACTTACTGTACAGTTAATCCCTGAAATTTAGCCTCCAACTCCAATTATTAATACCCTGCTTAGGGTATTTCTTCACTGCGAAAAACGAGCGAATGGGAAGTGTAAATCATGTCAGAGAAAAATGAATATTTCGCAACTTTGTAAAAGCGCATGAAATAAGATATGCTTGCCCACAGACATTTTGATCTGTTTTTCTTGATCATTTAATAATGAAAAATAGTAGTTGAAGGAACCCATGATAAAATCTATGATTAACTTCTTTCGATTTTTAAAACCGCCTTAGCAAAAAAAGATTTCTGATAAAATATTTACGTCATTAACTTATTTTATCTACTTTTTCGCGATTTGTTTTATTCATTACTCAGATTAAGTCAAATGAATCATATTTTTCTCGAGAAACCGAAAATCAAGAGCCATTAGTATTGTTCTTGACAGTGAGAACCGCATCCACAAATTTTAATCATTGGAAAGTTTTTAAATAAGGTGAACTGCAAATGCGTCCAACAAGTTATGAAAATGTGGCTGAAGTAAAGAGGGAGTGGGCCTCTAGAGTCCCACCTAGGTTGTTCATTTTCTCATAAGGACTGTAGTTTACCTGAATTGACTCCTGAATTTGATCGATAGGCTTTGCTCTCACTATTTTAACCTTTTGACTCTTTAATTTAGCTCTATGTTGTACTTTGTTGCAGCAAAGACAAGTTTAGCTGAGTCTCGCAGCAGTTTTTAGCGTAACGGTATCCACTAAAGTTCACAGAAGGTGAGGTAAATGTGATTTATGAAATTTAAATTTATATTCTGATTGTACGACGTTTATTTCTTGAGTATGGAACATTACTTTGGATTAAAATTTATCAACAGTTAATATTATTATTAATATTATTGCAAAAGTTTTACAATTTTAAAATATGGAAAACAACTAAAATTTACAAACGAAAAAAACGCAAATGCTAAAGAGAAAGGGATTAAATAGGTGCTTAGAGTAATGTCAAGGTATCAGAAAGTCTTACTTTATTTGATTTTTGGATTTGGCTTGCAGAATATGAATAGTTCACGTTCCAAAATCTGAGTTTCGTGATCTGGCCTCAAATCGCAGTAAATGTCTATTCTACCATGTTTATTGCAGAATAACCGAATATTTTAATCGGAAAGGGTCGGTCCTGCCGCTTTAATTCATTCTTTTTCTAAGTTGTAAGAAGGCAAATAATCCCATATGATATTTTGCAGTTTGCATTTTAGATATAGCAGAGATAAGACAGCTGGACACTTTAATTCATTGCTCAAATTTTATCAGTATTTGTCGTATGTATATAGATTAATTTGAATAAAACAAAATAATCCCGTCTTCATTAATTTAATGTTAGGGAAAGGAGTGGAAAAAAATTACTATTTAAATAAGCTTTGAGTCTCTGGCATTATCTTTCGCATTATTTGTCATCTAGACCGTTTAATATCTTTTAATCATACATTGCTTTAATCCATGTGTGCTATTATTCTCAACGGTAAAGTGAATTAAATGATCCGATAAAAATGAATAGATAAATGAATGAATCGCAGATTAATTAAAAGTACAGAATAAACTTTGCAGCAAATCATATCCGAAAAATATTAAAAGGCAGCCTTTGATGCCATTGTTCTCTGCTCCATTTTTTCCGTTCTGCTAACCAACAGCAGCAAATTGATTCTTGATCTAGCTGTTGCATTAATAGATGAGGTTAACAGTTTCCTAACAAGATAAACCCTAATAGCGCTCATTTTAATGAAATTATCACCTTATGATTTTAACCATACATTGGAAAGAGTAGCACATCATACAAAATATTTGCTAACATTTGTGCTTATATATGTCACCGTTTTCCGCATTGAACAAATAAAATTATGCATTTTAGAAAGAGAGTTGGTTTTGTCAGTGCTTATGATCTTATTGTTACAAGACATATCCACTTAACGCATGACCTTGGAGGTACAAGAGCATGTAGAGTTAATTTGTGCATTTATTTAGAGCCTCGCTTTGTTTGTATATTCAGTGTATTCAGCAAAATAATTACCTAAAATATATTTATAAACCATAAAATAATATTCGAACGTGGAAAACATAAGAAACTGTTTGTTAATTAAAAATTAAATAAAAATAACAAAGATAAACGGAACTTGCAATGGACGACGTTAAGAATAACAGTACTCTATAGATAGTCATAATTGTCTCAATATAAAAACTTAAGAAAAGAAACTATTGTTATCGAACATCTTCGATTATGTTTCTTGAAATGGTTACTTTTAAATGATCATAAAGCTAAATTTTTAAAAATTTTTTTTTTTCAGCATTCATTGGTGCAGATAT
>CAADRB010000095.1:190082-336352 GCA_900708905.1 Hymenolepis diminuta
TTAATAATTATATACTACCACTGGTATTTCAGTAGTACACCAAATGTTCGATTTATGCAACTGCATATCCGTTTCTGTGAAGATTTAATAGAAAAAAGCACGGAAAATTATAAATACTTTTAGATCATAATGTCTGTGCATAGATTACTCTACATATCTCAGTAATAAATTTTAAATTTGAACAGTGTATCATGCCTATATCCCGGTTATATGATCGACAACCTCAAAGAGAATAAAATCAAACGAAGCAGGGGCGCATTGAGCAAAGGTTAGCACATAATTCACCACACAGCTAACCGCTTATGAAGCAAAACTCCTCACTGCACGCGTGTTTGGGAAATTTTGAGGTTGACCAATCATGCGAGACTGATGCAGTGTCCAATCCCACTGCGATGACACTTGGCCAATCCCGTATCTACTGGCCAGGTCTGGCTTTCACGCATTTTAAGCCTAAATGTGATGCACTTATAAACACGCAGGAATCAAAAGTAGATTTGTGTGTTATTTCATGACCTTATATGGATTGTATTGTCATAAAAATTCAGATTTTGCTAGCATGACAACAAACTGGGATTATATTTTACTCAATATCTTGATTTTCACTCAAATCCAACGGTTTGAGTCCAGTGAAATTGAAGAGCAACTTTTAGGTACGCTAGATTTATGTGATTTTTATTTTTTTTCTTATAGAACCGGAACCCGCAAGTCTATTTATTGACGGTCAAGGATGGTTCAACTTCTTTCCAAGATTAGATCATCTAAATCACGACTCAGGAATGTCTATTCTCTTCAAAACTATGCAGGCGAATTCCCTAATTCTATATGCTGGTAGTAAATGCTTTAAATCTAAGATTTTATTTATTATATTTTGAGGAGTATTGTTCCGTTTGCCTGCATTATCCCATCCCAAAGCTATATACATTAGTAAAGCCTCTTAATTTCTTACTATACTGAATGAAGTTCGTTTTCTCCTTAATTAAAGCTAGCTGAAACTAAATATAAGTGAACTGACTTCTATTTGTTCATGCAAAATTGTGTAATTTTATTAATGTCTCAGAGCAATTTATCGTTTAGAACCCTCGGAGATGGATAACGACGCGCTTTTGATACTCCTCTCGAATGGTTCGATAGAATTTCAGCTGCGATCGGCAAGTTCACCGAAACTGATTACCATTCAAAAACGCCATAATTGTGAATCTCCTTATGGTACATGTTCCGACAACACCTGGCATCACCTATCATTCTCGTACAACGGAATTCGGGTAGTTTCCTTTTTTGAAAATCCGGTTTAACATGGATAGAATTTGCATGAAAATATGACACCATTAATTTCCCCTAAATTCATGGCACACTGGCGAAAACATATAAAAAAGTCCGTTTATCGATTTCTGTTGTTGAGATATTCGATTATGATTGCATCACGTCAGTTCGAAATTTGAACACGTTCACCTTTTTGGACTTCCAGATGCAAACAGAGGTAGACAGTAATCGGCAAGCATTAGAAATTCCAAAAACTCAACTGTACTACCGATTCAAAGGATTCTATTTTGGCAATCTGCCATCTGAACTACAGCACCTGTTGCAAATTGAAAATGTGCCGATATTTACAGGATGTTTTAAACATGTAAGTTTACATTTGTGTACACCTTTGCACAAATTTAATTGCTTTAATTTAAAATACGATTAGATTTAGAATAGTACAAATTATTTTACATTACGTTTCAACTAATGTAAGGGCGAATGTGAATCTTACAAATGAATGAAATATTTTGTCTAGTTTTAATCAAAAACTGAACTAGTCAAGGAAATCATTTTCTTGGTAGTAAATTTTTAAAAAATTGAAATATTGTAATATTTTAGTAACGTATGACGATATCAGATCTTATCTTTGTGCATGTTATAATGGTTATGATTGTTTTCCGGTCGGATGAAAGTACTGTTGATTTCCTACCAAAGGAGTCATGAAACTACTATCAGTGCATCTCAGTAAGAATTTCATTTCCTTCATTATTGCAGTTATTAAAATAAAATTTCAATTAAGCTTTTGTACTTGCTATTAAAAGCGCTTGAATTTATAAAAGAACTATATACCTTATAGATATTCTACCAGAACGATAAGGACTTTACCAATCTTATCAACTTGGTGGAAATAAGCAACTCCAGCAAACAATCAGAAGTGGGGAGAGAGATTGGCGACATTAAGTACAAATCGGTACTATTCCAGACATGCTCCGTCAAGGCAAAACGTGATATTCAGTCTGGTAATAGTTTGGGAACAGTTGTCACGTTCAAGCGGCCTGGAGGATACTTGCGTTCCCAGCTAGGATGGCGTACTATCTCAGAGGGAAAGATAAGCTTTCAAATACGAACATTAAAACGCAATAGCCTTCTTCTCTTTTCTGCATCTGGGTGGCCAAAGGGAGAGAAAAGATATGCATTACCCCGTGATGGTCCCATTCATCCTGTGAGTCCTACGGATCGGCTGACTGGAAATGATATCTTTGGCGCAGAGATACGTGAGGGTTACTTAGTCTTTCTTCTCAATACCGGTTCGGGAATAAATGAATTCGCTACTGGTGATATTTGGCGACGGAATCAACATAAGAGTAGCTGGTTTGTTGCTGACGGTGCTAAACATTTTGTGGAAATTCAGTTTAGCAATGGATCTCTATCTGTTGCGTTAGATGGAAACACGCTTAGTATGCGGCCGAAAACAAAACCAAAGTAAGCTTATTGGCTGCATTTTGTTATAAAAGCTGTTATCTTACTATTGTGGACGATTTTCAGAACCAATTGATAGTATCTTGAATTTGAACAGAAATATCTATGACAGGCATCTTATTTCACTCTTGTGTGCTCTTAACTTCTTGCAAAATTTTTGAATCTGATTTTGGTTTTCAAGAGGAAATCTGTTTCTAAAAAGATCCTAAAATCAGGCTTTGTTTTACGGATTTCAAAAGAAAAACGTTTCAAACACATTGTTTAACATTTCACATTAGATCTCTTGTTTATAAGCTATAAGATGAAATTGCCAAATTCTTTCATTTCGACAATTAGAAATTAAAAATCTATGAAATGACTTTGTTTTTAAGCACATTCTCAATTACTATTTTTAAATCGACCTAACTACCGTTCTATTGCGGCATTTTCTTCTATTCGGACAATTAAAATATTGGTCAAAGTGAAACATTTTATCAAATTAGCAACTCTGGATATTCAATTGGATATTTTCATTTTGCATTTCCTTTTCCGACTTCTAAGCATCATTTAACACACAGTTTTCCCAATTCCCTATGTTTACTGAAACAGAAAATTATTTTAACTTTACTCAATGTGAAAATTTTGATTTTAAATCTAATAATTTACTGAAGCAGAGCGATAAGTACATTCCGTTTAAATTTGGCATTCGCTCATTCCCCGCCTCATTCTATTACAAGTTTGATTTTTGAAATTTGAACAAACCCAATCTAAAAATTGAACCAAACATTTTTGTTTTCAGTAATATTATCTTAATTAAAATTAATTGACTTTCGTAAGAATTACGATGAATAATTTTTAATTATCACTTTTAGACTTCAAGTGAATTTCATAAAACAGTGCGCAGCTGTTTGGAAAGAATATACACAAGGGAAATGAATAAAATCATCATAATTAAAGAATAGCAAAGGTATTGATAATAATGTGTGAAGATACCGCATAAAGGAATATATCGTTTCATTGTAAATTCATGAATTCGACTTGTATGCTTGAATAAATTGGGAGCACGTATTATAAAATAAACCTAATCCCTCGATGTTGCCGCGCATGAAAGAAGTTCATCATGCGGTCGGTCCCAACCAGCTTTAAAAATATATTTCTTCATCCTTTAACGTATAACAGGTAGCAAACATATGAGGCCATCATCAGACTACAGTCTGCGCCTGTTTTCAAATGTGTGTTCTAGAACAGCAACAAGTTCATCAATTTATAATGATAATAAATTTTCCGTTGATCAATTTATATATCCTGGGCCCTCTGTTAGATATCACCAGAAAACCACTTTTCATCCGATTGGGTTTGTTTATTCTTAAGTCCACAGTAGCAGATCTTATAGATTATTCAACTTATTGAGATTCTCCCTCAAAAGAATAAGCTCTTATCATGAGGTCTGAATCTATTCATTGACAGTACCCGTTATTTTATTAATTGTAGATATACTGTGCTCAATTTGAATGGCAATCTTTACATTGGTGGGTTACCAGAAGAATTACGAGATGAAACACCACCACAAGCCTGGTCAGCTAGACTTCGAGAGGACTTCGTCGGTCAACTTGGTTCCCTTTCAATCGATAGAGTAATGTTGGATCTCGCCCTAGAATCAACTGCTCGATGGGCAAAGGGTTATATTCAACCTGACGATAGTGATACACTTAGTTCCGGTGATGTTTGCTCAAAGCCGGAAAACTCTTGTGCTTCAGGCGAATGCATTCATGATTTTTTGACCGACCCCCTATGTGACCGTGTTCAGAAAAACTGCACTGAAACTCAATGTAATAAAGGTAAGATCTATTTAATTTCTTTTTCAGTGTATTCACCTAAATATGGCAAAAATGCCACTCTCAATTTGCTTTTCATTGCCGATTCACTCCGATGAATCATTCCCGGGGTATTCTGCAATAATAAAATGAAAACGTATCGTGATTATTTGTGGGTATTTATGCCCGTATAAATCCTAAAACTGAAGAAGAGTAAAAGTCTACCATCTGAATAGGGATATTGAATAATCCGTAGACTTATCTACACGAGTTTGTAGATTTTTAGTTTTATTCGAGTATGCAAATTAGTATGTTTGTACCTATAGATTCCGAAATTTTAAATGTTTGTTTGTCTTTATTTGGTCAAATTGGAAAATTGGACAAATTTTTTGATAAATAAGCTGTTAGATAGAAAAATAGATATCGTTTTTATTAAATCATTAATTACAGCTTTTTTCCTGCAAATTTAAGTCCTCCATTTGTTTTAATCATTTTCGTAGTTTATTCACATTAATTTTTCTCATTGCCTACTATTTTGACCAACTTTTTAAATATTCATTAAGTTAATCTACCTAGATCTACTTATTTTTTATCTGTGAAATATTAATAATCATCATTTTTTGTGCATTATTTGCAAAATAACAGAAAATCTTGATATTGGGGAAATGTGATAGGAGAAAATAAAGTACACCCACTTCCGAGCAATACCTTTTTTATTTGTATGACAAGGAGGACTAACTTTGGAAATATTACTTTTTTCGCTGTCATTTTAACCACTAGTTTCCTTCTCTTGATATATATTTTCTCTGTAGGAAAATATATACAACTAATTTGTTAGTACACACTTTCCAAATTTCTCCTCTAAAACAATATCTCTAAATCGGCTTATAATTATCTATGTATAAATATTGTTTCATTTTATTCCATGATAAGTTTGGGCAATCTCTACTGTATTACTAACTGTAAAAGCAGAATTTGAATACTTTAGTATTTGAAATAAAATTGGTATTTAAACTTACGTCTTTGTATGTAGATATGAAAAAAGCTTGGATTAATTTATTTAAATTAGAACATTAGAATTTGTGTTGTCAAATTGTAGGTCATAGCATTTTGTCATACTGATTATTACCTATCAGTAATATGTAGAGTACATTTACATTTTTTCGCGAAACAATCCGTCAGAATTGAAATTTAACTATTCGAAATAATTTTTATCTGAGAAATTTTTAATATGAAATGTCAATATTGTTGTTTTGAACGATTGTTTTTCAAAACGTTTTCAGTATTCAGTAATTTTTATTAAACCCGCTCTGCACATTACAATTTTGTCTGTAATTTAAAGTAACAAGTGCGTGCGAACAGATTTCTCTAAGAAACACCATTGAGACCGATGGGTCATTTGAATATAAGTCAAATGATTGATAACGTTTAGGGTTTGAAAGTCGCAATCTAAATAATAAATCAGACTTGCACCAGTTAAGTGGTATAGATCGTAAAATTCGGCTAAACAAAATTTCTGACTTCAATTTAATTAAATCGCTTTATTTATAGCAAATTTTCCCTTTAGTGCCACATAAATGTCAATAATAAAGCCAAATTGGAATTATGGAATTTCATGGAGAATCCTTGATCATAATTTTCAAGGATAATTATGTCCTAAAATGACAGAGAAGCATCCTTTCCAGTTTAGTCAATTTCTATAAACCTGCATTTGATTAACGCAAATTTAGCAAGGAATTGATAAGAAATTCATCAGTATAACAAAAGAAGATATTAGAATACAATTTTAACGAAAGTAGATGACTTCAAATGTTTTGAATTAAGGAAACGTAGCTTACGGAGCTCTGCTAGCACATTTCATCTCTACTGTGTTAAAAATTTAAGCTGCTAAATATTATGTAATTCATTTTGCTTCTCAATCTTTGGGAGAATAAAATAAGTTGAAGCTTTAGTAATTTAAAACACTCATAAATAAGTACGTACCAACATAAATAAGTATTTGTTGCAATTCTGGAGACGAGTCATGAAAATTAAATTCTTGAACGTGAGTTACTGACCACCATGAATTCAAAAATCAAATGAAGTGATACCCCGATACATCGACGTTGCCTTCAGTATCGTTTTGTTCCCCTCTCTCTTCATATTTTGCGCCTTCTGCCATTCCTTTTTACTTGTTTTAGCATGTTAAAATGTTAACTTTTTTGTCATGCAGTCAGTCCCAAATCTTTACTGCTTAATATTTTTATAAATTTTATATGAATATTTGGTTGATTGAAGGCATAACATCTGCACTTTCTGGAATATCATTGGCCCACAAATTTAACGAATTCCGGTGACTCCAGGTAACAAATATTCGGATATTTTATTTCCTGCGAACGATAAATTTATTATGAGTTAAAAGATCATCACAATCCTCATATTTAATTGCAACTTTTATACTTAGTTTAGAATATTGTAAATAAATAAACTTAATGAATATCAAAATGTAATGACAAGTGCCAAAATATATTTCTCAGTGTGAGCCATGTAGTAAAAACTCCTAAGTTTATAAACTGAATGGAGATGATACAATATACATACTTGAACTGACGATTTTATTTCTTTTACCTCCCACTTTCTCCATCCAACCGCTACCCTCCAAATGCTTTCATCGTTCTAGGCTATGCCACGATTTGTCCGCCTAATATTGTTAATATTATCATAAATACAGTTCGTCGTAAGTCCATCTACTTGAAGAATGTATAAAGAATGCAAATTTGACAAAAGGATTTATAGCCTACAAATTCTAGTAGATCGAAGAGAGGGCTCCGCAAAGCCATATAATAATTTCCTTTCATTTCCGTTCTAGGAAATGTTTTATCTTTATTTTGTCAAACTACCTTGAATTTGAACTAATTATATGAAATTACGCATCCACCACTGGAAAATATGAGCAGAGTGGTTGTGTGTTCAATTTCTACCTTTCACACCTGTAAGAGACGGACAAATTTTTGTGTTTCTCGATATTCATATTGCTTATTAATTTTCGATATATTGTTACAACTGCGGAGGCGTCATATTAGGCACTTTTTGACAGAAATGGCGTTAATATTTATCTAATGGAGAAAAATGTGGCTTTGAATAACACGGTCCATAAATCCCGTACACATGCACAAGCATGGCACAACACGGCTTTCTTGTCATCCAGTGTTATCCTATTTTAGCCAACTATTTCCCATGAACTCCGATGACAAAAAGCCCAGCAAATCGTAACTATTAGCAGTGTCCTAATGCTTCACTACCTTCCTTTTTCACCTTTCAGTTAAACAATACGGATGCAAAAGCTGCACTAAATGAATCTAGAATTTACATTGTTAATAAAGAATTTTACTTGGACTCTTTCGTCCAGGTAAAAGAAAAATGCAAATTTCTGCTTTCTTTTAAGGAAAATTTCTTGACTTAGAAAAGTCTAATGAGAGAAAAAATAAATTTATACTAATTGATGTTGAAGGAAAGGTGTTTAATTAAAATTTATTGCTTCCAATCTATTTATTGTATGTTGAATTTAAAAAATGTTGGTACGTATCATTAAACAACATTCTTAATAATTTATATTTTGTTCAAGTGATTAAAAAATGACTTGTTTGTACTCCTATAAAAATATGATTTCAAAGTTACATTTGCCAAAGGAAGAGGTAGTAAACACGATCATTTCTTCTTAATGTTGCTGTTTGCGCCTTTCATCTTAAATCAAAGTAGCTCAGGCTCAAAATTCTTCACAGTTGCAAATCGATTAGATGATATATGCTGAGATTTACAGCTTTGATAATAGTTAAAATATTCTCTGTAACCCACATTTTTTCTTCGAATATAAACACGATATTTGCTTAGTGTAGTTCACCTGAGTTTACTCAAGGGGAGCTATTATATTATACTAAATGTGTTACATTGTTGTGAATTTAATATCGTCATTGACTCTTTCATTTGTTTGACATATATTTCTATAATTGAATTGCAGTTCTATTCACTAATGCAACTCTGGTTTTGAACTATTTTGAACTATATAAAACTGTTCCATTTTTCTCACATCCGATTCAGCAGTAAGACACATTTTTCGTCGCAAAGATATCTCACGGGACTTAGTAAAGGGATTTAAACTCCCTTTACCGTCAAGCGGTTGCATTATATATATTCATAGTAAAGGGAAGCATTTAAGAAAAATTTTGAGAAGATACGGTACGACTCTTGAGTAGAAACATAACGGTTAAATGCACAATACTACTTTTTTGAAAATTTGCAAACAAATAGCTTTCACATCAACTAGGATTTAAAGATTCTTTTCTGCAAGATTGTCCAGACCGAAAGAATTCATAATGATAAACATAGGTCCATGTTTTGACTGAATATCTGTGATGACGTTTGTTCTGCTTAAGAAATATAGAAAAATAGCATAACCAGTTAGATATTAATATCAAAGAATCAAAGAGTAACCGCTACGGGTTAAAATAGTTGGTACTTATTTATCTGCGATATGTTTTACTGCAGCCTAAAGTTAGAACTCTTGTTAGACCTATTATATAAAGTGCGTATCGCAGCTAAAAATGCTAATATTTTTGCAATTTAAGCTAATCCGACAATAAATAATATATTTTTTATATTAAAAGATCTCGTGACAGGTACTACTATAACTAATAAAATGAAAAGACGGGGTGCAATAATATTTATGGAAGAGAGACACATGAATTTAGAAATTTTAAGATTTATAAAATTCGCCGGATCTTTCTTTTACAAAGTTAGAAGGAAGTTGAAAGAAAACAATGGGGAAGAATTGGCCGCCACGAGCAAAGAGCATTGTCAACGCTCTGCTGATTCACTCACTCACTTAGAACACCTGAGTTTGTGATAGACGTTTAAGATATGGTATGATGGACAAAAGTCGTGGGAAGTCAATGCACGACATCTTGCCAAAGGTCTTTAAGTGTTTGAAAGAACAACAATATATATTGCTTATCAAGACCTAAGATGCAAATCTCGTACGTTCTTAGAAGAGGTCAGTTTATATGGACAAAAATAACTGAAAAGATTCATTTAGTGTGCGTAAAAGGACTCTTAAATAAATTGAAGCACTCAGGAGAAAAAGAGTGGCTTTGGTTTTTCCCCGACTATAAAAACTTCCACTTGGATGAAAAAGTCAGTCAAAAAAAGGATAGGTGGCTGGCTATGTGAGAGGGGTGGACCTCACTGAAGCTCTAACTGTTATGCGCACGAATTTTCCACCAAGACTGATGGTTTTCGGCGTTTTTAGGGGTGAGGCAGGGAGGCAGATACAGATGTCTATGTGAAGACCCATAAAACCATGTTGTTAGGCCGCAGTGCAGCCAATGGAGTAAGAGCCCCCTATGTCTTTCAACAAGATTTAGCTCCATCCTATAAAGCTCTCATAACCCAGGAGTGGATGGTCGATAATTTTCAATATTATATCATCCCAAACTGATGGTCGCCTCTCAGCTCACTGGATCTTGATCCTTTAGATCAAGAGCGGGGTGGGACATGGTTGAAAAGGAAGTTAATGAATATCTCCATAACACCAAATTCTCTTCTCTGATAGAAATGATAAAAGCTTGTAGTCAGTTGCTTCCAGACTCGAACTGAGTTTGCGATTGAAAGGGAGGGAGGATATATAGAATAAAACCCAGGTTAATGTTATATTTATTTGTTTTATTACAAGAAATTGTAATTTTCCACCATTAAGGCGTTCTCGGATGCCTTACGCACTCTGTAATTACTCAAAACGTTGAAGCATTTTATGATGACTAAATATGGCAGATAAATACATATATTTGGTGTCAATGGTCGATCAACTACCAACCGCAGACAGTTTTGTGTAGGTTGGTTCGGACCAAGATATAATCAAAAAATATAAGGAGATAAATAGATATTCTCTGGCGAAGGTCTATCAAAGTCTCAGAAAATCTTCAGCTTTGAAATCTGATAAATCAGAAAGTAGTTAAGCCTTTATACTTGTCAATATGATGGATGAAATGATTACACATAAAGAAAAAGCACCTAACTTCAATTTCTGAAAAAAATGTGCTGCTCTCACATTTGGATTTAACGTTTGTACATATCAAATGGCCACTTCAGCTGTGCTTAAATGTAATGCAAAATCTTGGGATTGTTGGTCAAGAGAACAGTTTCTTTGACTCCCACTTCCACTAAAGAGGTTTTATACGAATATAAAGAATCTGAGATACAGCGTTTCATGACTTGACTTTCAACTCACAACGAGAAACATTTATCAGAAAGGAAATAGTTAATAGTCAGCTCTTCTTGATGTAAAAGCCGCAATGACTCAATAGAAAATTCAATGCATAAGAATATCACATTAAAAATATGTGTGCCTTATCTTCGAGTATTAGAAGAGAAACTGTTTGACGCTTACTGGATGGCTCAGGTTGATACTCGGCTGTTGCTAGGTTAGAAGAAATTTATTGTTTGTTATGATAAGTAGGCAGTTTGCTACGGTTGATTTGAATACTCGGCAGGTATAGCACAATGAGCAGAACAAAGTAATACTTTTTCTGCGAGTAGTACATGCGTACTAAACTTAAAGCCTACTTCTAAAAGTCAATTTGATAGTGTCATTTGCAGAGAATGAAGAATGAACATACAGTACGGCTATAGCAAGTCATTTGCTAATCCCATCCATCTATCTCTATTTTTTCTTAACTGGCTAATCGTGATTGTTAAGAGACAAATTTATTGATCAAACACCCAGTTTAAGCAACTTATGAATAACTTCTAAAAATACAGACATGAATAGCTTCTGCTAATGTGAGATTAAATGCAGGTGTTTGAATTCTGGAATAAACAATTCGGACATAATCCATTTAATTATGCTCAGTAAGTAAAATTTGATCAATTGGGAAATGATGTGAAGCGTAGTCACACTTCGGCTGCTACGGTATCTCCAAACGTTTTACATCCTATTTAAAAATTCCCCTATTCCCAATGTTTATATGCTTATACATGATTAAAATTCGTATATTCTTGCTAAAGTCAGTAACAGTATCTCCTCTTAAATTTCCGAATTTCGGAACACAAAGTGCCGCTTGGAGAAAATTATTGATTCTAGACCGAGCAACATTAATTGAAAGAATGTATTGACCACACGAGCGATCGACACTTGCAGCATCCACAAACTTGATCGTGTTTTTTTGTTTAGAAACAACTGTGCTCGCTTTCGATGGATTTCAAGGAATTGGGGTTCGATTATCCCGCTTGTCCAAACAATCTGAAGCTGAGAGTCTAGTCCTTCGACTTCAAACCTATCAGAAGAATGCTCTTCTCTTTGAAAGCAGTAGTACATCGTCCACAGCTCCTGATCGATTTGGTGTTGAGATTGCTGACCAGCAGATTGTTATATTCTATAATCTCGGTTTCGACACAAAGGTTAGTTTTAAATGTAGTGGATATTTATCTATTCTCTACAGAGCCGATAAAAATAAACATTATTGAACGAAGTTTTATTTCATATATTCTAAAAGTCATGATTTTAAATGTCAGATTAATGTTGCTAAAGCAGAATTGTATTGAATAAATCATTGGTTCATGGAATACCAAATTAGCTCTCCTTGTGTGGGCTTAGATATTAAATGTCTTATTAATGTCCTAGTGGCTTTCATTTTCTAAAATAAAAAAGTTTCTTAATAAAACCATGTGCCGTCGCAAAGGAATAGATTATTTAAATAGTTTAGGGTTTTTTCCATCATCCCAGGCCGCTAAATTGCCAGTTCCTTGGCGTCAAAAGTCAGAAAGCGATGAGTAGTTGAATACGCTTTTTCAATTTATGATGTGTATTTTGGGCATGTTTCACTATTTCTCAACCAAAAACTCATAGTCTCCGTATCCTAAATGCAAGGCAAGATAAAAGTCTTCTCATTGTGGAAGACCACAGCAAATATCATGAGTGAGACTTCAAATGTTTGCCCAGCATTGGCCATTTTGACGTTTTAAATATTTTGCCAAGTATGATAAGTGCGCTAATGCTACATTTTGTTAATAATAAATCAAGAAGTCATAAGTATAACATCATTATCATGAAAAGGAGAGGCTTGGAAATTGATGTGTTTGCAAACAAAGAGGAATGTAATAAACGAATGTATTGTAAATTAAATATATTTATCTTTAACAATATACATCTGTCATTCATTGTACCCCCTGGATAATATATTCCCACGGAAAAGATAGCATCTTCTGGGAGGAAGTATGGTCAACAGAGGAAAAAATTCTTTTGTTCTTATTCTATTCTGTTTCTCATGTTTAAGATTTGCTTAAATATGACTGAAGGTATTAAAAGGTATTAATATTTAATATAATTATTTGGAATTCCCTAATTCGTTGAGTTAAGTACCAGCTTGGCATTATTGTCACCTAAACTTTTACGTTAAACACTTATCAATGTTTTGTCTTAATTTGTCACATTCAAGTTGAGAAAAAATGCTTAATAGCCGACTTATTCCAAAGGGTAATAATAAAACATTATTTCCACTTACGATGATCGATGATAATTTCGTTCGTTTCGCGCTCAGTAGATTAATATAATACGTGCTTATGTCGGGATAAAAAAGGATTTATAATGTCCTTTTTGTTCATGAGTAAAGTGTAATCAGTAAATACTATTTAAATATTTGGAAATGAAATCGATAAACAAAACCATCTGAGGGCCTCTTCTTTAAATTGCTTTGTCCATAACTTTCCCATTATCAAATATTCCTCTAAGTGGCGTACTTTATATCAGACATCTTCTATCGTTTTCATTTATCTTCTGTTCCCTAGACAATGTAAGTATGTACTTTATCACAATCACAATTTCTGGGTAAATATATGTCAATATTTGGGAAAAATTAGTGTGTAATCTTGAAATAAACTCTGTCCCATCATTTTGTGTGATTAATTTTGGTTTCGATCATTAAACTAAGAATGTGATTCGACGAACTTCAGAGTGAATGATTTGTGGATAACTTGTCCGCGGAAGAAGAAATTGGAATATGGGAGAATTTCAGTAGAGGGCTCTGCAATTCAATTGTATTTAAATTATGCTAAGATATTATTTGTTTAAAAAAAAACAAGTAAACTGACAAACGATGTCAAACATAGACAGACAATTTTCAAAGAATTTTATTAAAAAATATATTCATAGATATTCTTTTGTATCACAAATAACGAAAAACTATTATAATTTTTACATGGTCCCAAAATTGGTGCGGCATGCCGGTCTATACTAGAAGTCCTTGTAGGGATGAATGACATATGTAATATTTCGATGATTATATTCCATCTCGTTAGAACATTTTGACGAAGAACTGTAAAAGGGCAACACGGAGTTCAAAGGAAATTCGAAAAAATAGCTAAATGCATTGATATTAATTACATACGAGTGATTGTAAAAGGCATAATATTTGGTTTTTATTATAATAGTAATACTTAAATCTTGATAAGCAATTGCATTTTGACTTTAATGAAAGATTAAAGAGAGGTATTCCTGCTCCTAATTAATAATTCATTAAAGCATGACTTATTGCGAACTAATTTTTCATAAAAAAATGACCGATCTTACGTTATTGTTTACAAATGCACGAATCCGCTGATTTATAATATGGGATTATTCGCAAAATTTGAAATAGTGGAAATATTAGTATTAATTTTTCAATTCTGTTATTACTGCATTGAAAAAATTATGTAAGTAGATGAGCCCATGCGGATGTTCTAGTAATTCAAATTATTGCATGTTTAAATGCAGAAATGAAACTGTATCGATTACTTACGTGTGAGAAATAATGTAAAAAGTGTCAATATCTCATAAGTAAACGTATAAATAATGCGCAGTAGGAAAAAAATGTCATATTCATAAGAATAATTTCCCTCAAAAGACAGACTGAGAGGAAGAGATAATTCAATTTAGTTCTATTAACAATGTGCTTTTCTATAAATAGTAGCTGAATAACAGCTCCGACTTTTCTATGAAACATTTCATTTTAAAAGAGTATTCTTTTTACCAAATCAGATTGTGTATCATCATTTTACATCTATTTCCTGTATGTAAATTTACTCCTATCCTAATTAATTTATTTCTAGTTGCCAAAGTCTTATAATGCTTCATTTATATAAAAGAGTCAAAATCATTCCTGCGTTTAAATCAACCCAATTACATTAACAAGTAATATTGAGAATCTGTCGAATAGATAATCTTCCCGTTTGGCCTTCCATTTTAAATTTCAACTAGTCACCTAGAATTTCTGGTTTATTTAGTAAATAGCAATGTGGTAATTTGAGAGTATTTCAAGTGATCGAAGAAAACTACCGTATAATGAGATATCATCATAAGAATGACTAGAAATAGACGGTGACTTCAGTATTACATTTCTTCAGGAAGGAGAAAGTTAATTTTGACGATAACCCTTTAGTTACCTTGGATTAAGAATATTATATCTCCTGAACGACGTATAGTGTATCTTATCAGTATTACTAGCAGAGAACAAGAGTTCAAGAAGAATAAATCTGTGCAGTACAAATCACACATAATGTATAACTATTTAAAGTGGTGTACACGACCACATCTAGTGGGGTCATTGAACTCAAAGTAAACACACAAAAAATTTGGGTTGGATAAGAACATCTTAGTAAGACGTGCAGGGCATAATGAACCAGAGGAGATGTATCATTTTTTTCGGGAAACGACAAAGGAGACTGATTTCGATCGGAGGTTTTTTGAACAGAGTGTCAAATGGAATTTTATTCAGGGGCCAGCGCATCGTTACACATTTTCGTTGTCACAGATCCTATTTGTACGATAGTAAAATAAAGTGTACATTTTGATTTCCGTCAGTTAATAAAATTAGATGAATGTGTCTATTCCGTTTTATTTGCGCAAAGTTGGCATAGTTTAATATTATGAATTTCTCTAGGTACTGAAGGGTGTGTTCACATTTTTCCTGTGATAATTTGTTAATAGATCCCATGACTTGCCATGGCAAGAACGGAGGTTCTTGAACTATTAATTACAATAATTATGAATTACGGGCAATCTTTATTATGCGAGGTGTCTGTATTTTTGTCGCGTTACAGCTACGTGCAAAATTAGTGAAATTCGAATCCGCCTAGCCATAAATAATGAAGGGGTCAAGTACTTCTTTATTTTTGTACTTTGTCTCTGTGGTTAATTTAATTAAATATGAGTGCACTGAGGAAGGTAAAGGTGAGCCATTAATTAGAAATACAAACTGAATTTAAACAATTTACTCAATATGCAATAAACTGATTCGGATAATTTAAGGTATAGGGAGGTAAACTTGGACTAATTTAAGGAAAAAATGTGTTTTCAAATGCAACTTTCTCAGAAAATTTCCACAGACTGCTTTTTCTCTTCTGAAGTTTAATTATAATGATCGGAAGGGGTAAAAAGTCAATGATGCAGGATAGTTGGGCACGATTTAATGGAAAATTATTGTTCAAAATTCAACTCCCACATTTTGCTACTAATTATATTTTCTTGTTTGCGACTTAAAAAGATAAACTTAATGTTGGTGCAGGATCGGTTTTTAATACCGTCCTTTTCCAAGTCTTAATTGTTCTTATGGCTATAAGTGAGGACAAATCTTCAAACACACTAAGATGTAATAAGCACGTTACCATTTAAATAAATGGCTAATGATTTTAAAAAAATTAAATTGAAATATTTTTTATTCTTTTGCTTTAATTAGCAAAAATAAAGATAAATGAAAGAATTGAATATGATTCATTCTAGTTTTCTTTTCAACCTGAAAGGATAAGTTAGCTGATGTACTAAAACTTAGATCCCTTTTTTATTACCTTTACTAATACATTTAACATTCATACTGCTAGAGTTCCGACATATAAACGACCACTTTTCCTTTAACAAATGCACACTTAATTCAACACTGCATTTAGTCATTACAATTAAAAACTTTTACTCTTTATATCTTTTGGAGGAGAATCGTTTAAAGATTAGCCATCAAATTGGAAAAGTCATTAAGGAATGGACGCGGCGCTTTCACCCTAGTTCCAATTATCCTGATTGAATTAAAGAAAAATGTTCCAATGCTTCTTGGAGAATGAGAGCGCTTTTACTCAAAAAGTAACAATAGAGAAGAGTTAACGAAAAATTCTTTCCTTAACTGAAATTCCATCCGAAAATTTGCAATTTTAACGGCATTTCAGTAATTTGCATAGACGAATATTTAGACGAGTTTAAGATTTCCTTTTATAATTTGGCAGAGGTATGCAACTGCCGAAATCGAATCAAATGGAGAATGGCATACCATTCGAATTCTACGAAGAGCAAAGAGGTTGGACGTCCGTGTTGATAATGTCACGTACAACTTCGGTAAGTTATTATATTTTTCTTCTTAATTCTTACTCCAGCTATTTTATCATGATACACATTTCTATGAGTTTAAACAATTTACAATCTCCGTAAAAGTACATGAATTGAAACTTCGTTATGTCTCTTCTATTGGCGCGTTTTTTTCGTTTAAATTCAGATCACATTGGATTAAAAAAACGCATTTTAGTCTAGAATTTATTTGAGAAAAAGGGTTGCCTAAGATGTAACTTCATGGTAAAACAAACTTTTCCTTCTAATCATATAGTTTCGATAATTATAGGCAAGCAGCAATCCGATTTGAGATTTTAAAATACAACCTACAATTTGGCATTTAGTTTGAATCTCTCTCTCACTGTCTTGTATCTTGTTTTATTTGCGACTGCAAACAAATCGCTCTTTGCTAAAAATATTTTTGATTTATGTCCTAGAAAGTGGAGACTTAAGCACACATTTACCATTTACTGTGGAAATTTTTTGTCCAGTCATTTGTCGTCTAAGTGTTATAATGATCACATGCATTGACGTACTTACGACCAGAGAGATTAGGGCCGGGAAAATAAACATTCACAATGAGATGGTAGGAGATTTATTGTGACTGGCTACCTCACAATCAAATACAAATGCTTCTACCATCCGTCTTGTATAAAAGAGGAAGCATTATCCAGCTTCTCTAGTGATAAACCTGATTCTGTCAAACTTAATTCTTGTAGTCACTCTTCTCACTGGGGGAGAGCGGATGAACATTGAACCCGTAACAACCGACTTCGGAGGCACGCATTTTAACCACATATTCAAGGGATATATATATAAACAGTCAGTTCATGGAGCTAATGCAAGAAAAGTTTAATGATCCATTTGTAAGAATCCATAACATATCATTTAGGGCGAGGAATGTGTTAACTGAGTCTTTTAAATAATCGGTTCTCTATCATCCACGATACTACTGAAGGTGACCTATGCTTTTGAAGGATGACCATCTATGCATTTTCGAAATTACCCTTTATTCGCATTCTCTATAAAAATACTTCGGGTTTCTGTCCATGAAGGCACGGTGACATCATTATAGCCCTATGAATTAAACTCCTATCTGTCATGTCTAAACGTGCCCATTGATTCCCCATTTCTCTGTTTCGTTCCATTAAAAGCATTCGTGTTCTCAGGCGCGTCCTTGACAAAGCGACTCATATAAACTTAGTATTCCCACACACACGGGTGGACACACGCTTGTCATTCACCAGCTCCTACGCTGCCCTCTCATCGCATTTGCCTTATCTTCCTCTTACGCACTTGAATCCTCACTGCGACCTAATCAACATATTTTGGCTTAGACAGTTCTTGATGGTCTGGTCTGTAGCTGTTGTTCCTGTTAGCCATTAGCTGTTACCCTAATCCCAACACTCTCTTGAATGCTGCATGTCAAGAGCTTGCTCTACAGAAATCATACACCAACTTTCAACGAAGAAAGAAGACACTATGAAGTAATTATCTGATTATTATATACTTAAACCTTTATAGAACCGCAAAACAACAATAAGATCTGGAAAAATAGCATGGCAGAGATAAGTCAGTCCAGAAGCCATGAGCCGCAAATTATATCTGTAAATTTAAAATTTCCGGACTCTGAAATTGCACCTCATGCAAAATACACGAAACTACAGTGAATTACAAAGTAGTTAACTCTAGTAATTGTTCCATTTCTGGAAGCTTCAAATGTTACCGAACACCGTGACGTCTAAATCGTTATATATTGGAGTATTACCCTCGACTCTAAGCTTTGAATGATAGTATTTTATTTTCATGGAAATACTGAGTAGGAACATTCAACTATGAGGGAAGCAGTCGATATCCTATCCACATAAGAAAATACTGACTTACATTCTCTAATATGAACTATCTAATTACGAATTTAAAATTCCAATTCAATAAATCGAATTCCCGTTTCTCTTCCCCATAAATGAGTTTCCCAAAGATGAGCACTTGCTAATTTGATTATTATAATAAAAAGCCTTCAGTTAAAAGAAGAAATAAACACCACTCAGAACGGTCAGTACTGGGAAGTGAAATATCCAAACTTATTGCGGTCTCCATTAAACTGTATTTTTTAAATTAACCACTGGCCGTTTGTTTAAATATATTTCAAGTACTTTTAATCATTAGAGATTTATTCTTATCTATCGTTTCGACTAAATAAAATTTCAGTGGTTATGGTTATGGCCAAGATGAGAATAATAATTTTGAAGCTATTGGATTTCCCAACTTCTTTCTCGGTTAGAGACTGAATAATATATAGTGGGCGTTACGAAGGGAAATTATGGCCCTTTGTTGTCTAGCTATTTGGTAAACTGACATTGAAAATGATGATAATAAAGTTGCATTAGCATAGAAAATAAAATCCATTAAATACTTTCAAACAATAAGAAATTAAAATAAGGTTATCCAATTCAATGGATTTCATTTCATTAAAATAGAAAGCCTTCTAATTACCTTCTGTACATCATTCTCAATAAAGTGTGGCTGGTTATTTTGCGTTCAAATAGTGTACTATCACTTCCATATATTCATTCTCAGTTAGTTACTTGATTTTTGACTGAAAGATAAGTGATGGAGTTTGTGAATTCGCATGCCAATGAAAACTTTGTGGCCAGATTTATATTCTCAAGGCATTTTATAGACATGTTCATGCATGAGATGGGAGAAATAGTATTTATTCTGACCTACATATAAAACAAAGCGAGGAATAGTAGAATACAACGAGTCGTTTTGCCTTAAAGAGCAAATTTAATTGAGTCACCTGTTCGCAAGACCAAGCAGAATGAGCTTACCGGTAGCACTACCTGAATGGAGAGGTATGTAACGGTCTACAGGTTCAAGATCTAAGTCACGCTAATAAATACGTCATAACTATTTGCCGAATATTTGTATTCGTTTACATGTTTTGTTAAACTGTTACATGTATTGAAAGAGACGAAAGCAAGTAAGAGTAAGTCTCAAGGGGTTTCTGAACCTTTAATAATATTAGAACACTCACTACGTCTAAGACGGTAAATCAAAACCCGACGGTAAAAGACCGAGAGATTGATATGACTGAACTATGAATATCAACTTGAAGAAGTAAAACTAGTTTCATAACAGTAATGTCATACATGCGGTATTTATAAAGTTCAAAGAGAATAAAAATCAATATCATATAAGCGAGAAATATTAACGAGTTCATATGAAATTACGTGAGCGACCATTGGGAAGCGAAAATTTCACGTAGGAGAAAGTTTAAAAATTGATCTAGAGATAGAAGTATTGCGAAAACCCTAAAGGTGAATGTCTGTAACTTTTTTATCCCCTTCAGCCCTAGATAGTAGCAGAGATACAAGTCCTTACTCGAAAGAGCAGTGAGTACTAAATAGTCATTTGTCACGGGAAAGAGGGGGAGGGAGGTTTAAAGACCACATTTAAGGAGAATATTTAGATACAGACCTGCGTAAATCGATTGGAACCTACGCCAATGCACACTATGTCCTATTAAAATTTCAAATAAAACGCTATGCTATGTGTGATCCACTCCTATAGCTTTGCATAAATGTATTAAATATTTCGATCGTTAAAATGAAAATCTACCTCTCCATCAACCCGTATATACAATATTAACCTTTTTTCAGTTTTTTATTGCTTATACTTAGATATATTCTAAGTTCCCAGCTTTCCGTGTGATTTTTAATCTGAACACTAACGCTAGATCTTAAGCGTAGACATATTGACATTGAGATTCTCTCACTTTCTCACACAGATTTCCTGGCATTAAGGATGGATCAAATGTCAAGAGACACTTATGATCCCTTTAAAGGTTGATAAGTTTTTCTCCCTCCGTGTGGATTTCTGAATTTTAGATTAAACAGTGTTCTCTTATTCAGTTAATATTGCTTCTACATCGTTGCTTTGTCTTTTGGAGTAAGAAAATAGGATAAAACTTTGTAAGAAATTGCAAGGTTACTTTTGAACCCATTCAGGCTTCTCAATATGATTGCGGTGTAATTGTCGAAAATGTCTCTTCAAATTTTGTGGTTACGGGACCAGTCTAAGTATATATCTAAACTATTTACAGTATTTACTCAGTATAAACCTTCATTAATTACGAAATGGTATTGCATATCAGAACAAATATTTCACTTAGCCTACTTAAGCATACTACCCTTGACTGACATCTAGCGCAAGATATCGGCTTGCTTTATAGCAAGAGTAATAACATAGGCATTCAGCTAAACGGTTGCGTGCTCCTTGGTAATGAACTGAACGCAGTTGCCATAACAAAGTAATAATCAATTTGTGCCATCTAGTAGCATCAATTTCATTAGTTACACAATTTCAGTACAAGTGTATAAAGTTGCAATATTTGAAGTCATAATTTCGCAGATGTAAGAAAAAAAGAGCATTTCAAAGAGAAGCTGAAATGAGGTGTTTTAAAAGTGGCGTACTCAAGTAATAAACGACCATTAACTCAAACCTTGCCTTTTATTACAGACATAAAGGATGATGCCACCATACTGGACAGTGACTACAACTGCATTGGTACCCTTGTGGATGAATTTTCAACTCAAAGAACAGATCTGCGATATGATAACTTTATTGGACGTATATCTCAATTCCAACTGAATGGGCTGGATATGCTCAAAATAATCAGTGAAGTAGCAAACTATAGATCAAAAGAGGACTCATTTTCCACTTATGATCCCGCTCTGGTCACTTTGCTGGATACCTGGAAGGAGAATATTGAGGTGACTGCTATTAGCTCTAGGGAAGGCAAAATTCGTGCATTTCCTTTGCAATTCCAAGGCGGTTCTGCATTCATGGAGCTATTTCTTACACGAGCCATTTGTGTAAACATCAAATTCTCAATGAAAACATCATCGGTAAACAAACTGAAGTGAACTTTTATCCAAAATAATGGTAGTTTGAAATGATAACACCGACTTGGTATGAAACCAAATACAAGATGTTATGTGAAGCCGTCTTTATCCAAAATACTAACTACTATTGATAATTTGCTAAAACAGTATTTTAAAAAACCGAAATTTAGATAAATCGTTGGAAAGCCAGAGATGCATAAGATGGTTTATGCAGTATTCGTCTATGTTATAAGGTAACGAGGACCCTCACTGAAGTTTTATGAAACTATCGTTATTCAGATGTCATTTTCATTTCATCAAATGTCTCCTTCAAGATTGTGTCAATTATTGGCCGTTTAGCCTACCTTAAATCAAAACATTTTCGCCATGTTGACCTAAATCGTATTTACTTTAATAAAATTGAAGTTATTACAAATTCGGTTTATCTCTAACGAAATTCTGAACATATATTTAAATATGCGTTTGTGTGTACTTTATATCAAGTCACCTAAGGCAGATTTAGTTTCAAAACTCATGTCCATAATTGACATATATCTATATATCTCCCATTAAATGGACTTAATGCTACTCTTTTGTTATTTTAACACTTTAGAACAGAGGTGTAGTTCTTGTTTCCACCAATTATAAAGAAGACTATGTCGGTCTCGAAATACTGGATGCCCATTTGCATATAAGGTACCAATACGCCACAATTCGAAGTCAGTCTGCATTCAAGAAGACACCTGCTCTCAACGATACTCAGTGGCATGATATTAAGGTAAATACTGAATATCTTTGCAAACATAAATATTATTTAGAGAGATATTTGAGGAAATCCAATACATATATGTTGTATGCTGTGCACAGATCTCATCACTAGGTAAACTTCTTCACAAATATTATATCGCGTCCCCAAAGCAAAACAATCTCTTTGAATATATTAAAGATTTTAGTGTAAAAGTGATCACCAGTATTTTTTCCTTTTAAACATATACAAGATTCACAGCCTTTTTTGTGTATGAGAAATTCTGCCTATTCATCGATCACCTCACAGGAAATATTCAACTAAAAGGATGAATATGCAGGAATAATAATTGTTATCATCCGCTGTGTCTGATAGAGTACCAGAAATATGCTAACTGTCGGGTTGTTGGTAAAAGGTATTTTTTTATTTTGGAATGTTATTCTCATTCAAAAGAGAATTTATAGTTGCTTCTATAAATTTGTGTTTCTACTTAATTTTGATTGCTACTTTAATATGGACACAATTGAATCATACCCAAGAACATTCATAGGTTGAAATTTGAAATCAGTTTATTTCATATTAGCTTCACTTACTATACAAGTGAATGCCAATCTCTTTATTATAACTGACGATTGAAGATAAACTCATCGCCTAAGGAGGAGCGCGAACAAATATGAGACCACCTGCAGGACAGGAATTGTTCATCCAGATGCAAGTGGTATGCTTTACAGTATTGAATTATGTTTTCCAGTATCAAAACAGATTCTACATTTATCTAGGGATAGTTAATGAACAGTTATAGGGGCCTTTTCCACATGTGCTTTAACTGTTTTGAGATTCCCTTTTCAATTTTATCCAGTTCATTACCTTCACGAACAGGGCCCATCCTTCGATCCTAAAGCAACTTATCAGTTCCCGAGTTGTGAGCTGTACTTCACCATTGAATAATGTTTAACATGTTGGTTAGAAGGTTGCTGCCTCCTCCCTTTTCTTCCTCAAGAAACTATGTATCACCGATTATATCTCATTTCCGTCTTGTGGTAGATGAGTTCGCGCATTTGGAAAGGACACTTCATCTTTCATTGGACTCCTCTAAATTAGAGCCTGTCTTGTTTGTACTATCATCAAATAAATATTAAATGTAGTCAGATATATTTACCTTCCATCTATCATACCTGTTATTGATAAGAAATATTCGACTCTGATCTGACCATGACCATGGGCCTTGAAGTCCAGATGGGGTCAAAGCCCATTTCATAATGGATGAAGACTACTGATAGCAAACTAAACCTCTCCTATCTTATACTGGGACTATTTACAAAATTGAATGAAATTGCACATAATAGTGTCGGTTAATGGGCGCAACGAGGCTAGGCAAAACTGAATTCTTTTGGAACAGTCAATGTAGTGTTGACTAATGCTTCTTTCAAATCAAAATTAGGGATATCGAACTGCGTTGGTACTCACTCAGCGATATAAATGGTACATGACCAACCTAGTCAGTTTAACCAAAATAATAAATTTTGATAGCGCCTTCCTTTGAAGGGCTTGGGAATAACTGAAAACATCTACCATGTATTTAGTATTCAAACATTATAAACATCGTCAGAATTGCCAACCGGATGTTTTTTCATGCTGTGCAGTTAATTTGGACTTTAAATTTCATATCAAAAACACTGAAATACGATTTTCCATTTTAGAATTTGAGGTTTAATATTCGTGTACACTTTCATTAAGGTGTTTCTTATTGTTAGATTCAACTCTGTACAGATGGGATCTTTAAATTAGAATTGGAGTTAGACGGTGAGAAATATATTCCAACCGGACTAAATGAGGGTCAAGAAACTGTATCTACATTCCCTTTTGAACGACTCTACTTGGGTGGAATTCCCGCAGAGTACGTTTATTTACCAATTTCTCTGCCATTTGAAGATGGGATTTTTTAATTAATATATTATTGTGTCGCATTCTAGAGCTGGTGATCTCAGAAAACACTTCCATTCGTCCTACGGATATGATGGTTGTCTTGCCGATATTGATCTCATCTACAAATCATCAACGACATCTGTGGTCAATTTCTCATATCCACCTACCAACCCACTTCGATTAGCTAAAGAGACTCAGAATGTCAAACTGGGATGCCGTCTAATGCCTCAGAAGACGGCTGAAGGAATATGGGGAACTAATGGGGCTTCCAACCAATGCAGACCTGGTGTATGCGGATTTGGGGGGCGATGCGTTCAACAACTAGATATGTACTTCTGTGATTGTATAATGTCAGGATTTAACGGACCCGTTTGTACCGATGGTAAGAAATTTTGTTTAGGGATAATACAATGGCTGTTCTATAGTATAGTTTGAGATTAAGAAATCGATGGTTACCGGGGGACAATCAGATACGCGAATGAAAATTACTCATCAGATTGACCCCAGAATGTTTTCACTTAATAAATCCGGAAAGTGACTTACAAGTGCTCATAAAAACTGGCTCAATCTTTTTTACAACTTAAAGATCAAATATCCAGATTTAGCGCCGTCCGGTCATGATTCTACTGATGTGTTGATTTATATTTCGGATAATGATCACAGATATTATCTGAACCGAATTTAGGAGCAATAGTCTAGACAGAATTATATAGTAAATTCACTACGAAATTAATATAATAGAATGTGGGGAATTGGCATAGTGTCGATATATGTTTACTTTCAAAGAAAATGTCACGGTCTAGGTAAGCGATTTCTTACAATCGAACGCATTAACTTTCAATTTAGTCTTCGTAAAATAGATAAAAGAAACCTTTTTGAAAGAATAAAATGTTTTTTAATCGGAATGGTTCAAATGGGGGACTCTAAGTGAATTTAATTAAACCACAGGACGGGGTAGCAGAAAGAGCAATCAAGCCTATTTAATCTTCGCTTTTCTCTATCTCTCTCTAATCGCGAACTTTTCCCTGTCAAAGCGCAAAAAGACATTCGTGGGCACTCAGTGATTCGATTAATTATCTATACATGTATTCTTCTTTTAACAGTTGCGACGGCCATTAAATATACAGGCAGTTCAACAGCAGCTGGATGTGCAGTTTTCGAGTTCAATCCACTTCGAAATACTTCACGCGATACCATCTCTTTTGGTATTCAAACAAATCAAAAGTCACCTGCCACCTTACTACATATCACGAGTCATATCAAATCTCTTGACTTCCTTGCAATTGAACTCGTCGCGTTTAGAGTAAGTTGTGTTCGCACTGTATACGGTTTAACGATGTATATAGATTGATGTGATCTGTTATTTACTGTAGGATACCGTAGCTAACTCTTAGATTTCCTAAGAAATTTTACTATTTACAAATACACTCCGACAATACCATAATACAAAACAAACCAAACCACCATGTCAAAACAAAACGCACGTTTTCTTACGGATAGGTCTATTTATATTATGCACCATTTGTAACCATAATGTAAATGAATTTATTTGAATAAAAGGGATTTAAACGGCGAGCAATAAAGTTTTTACATATAAGAATTATATTTGGGAAACATGTTTTTCTTATATGTATTATAGATTTACTGTACTTTGGTATGATTTGGCAAAATGTGTCCACTGATGATTAATAAGAAGCGACGGAATTGACAAATTATTTTCCTTGCAGGAGAGCTACGAAAATTTAAAAATTTGAAACTACATGTAGTAAGATGAAAACAAAGGATTTAGTTAGAACTTTAATGAGACACAGAAGTAAGCGAGAGAAGGTAACATTAGCCGAAGGCAGAAGGAGCTGTAGTTAGAGACGTACTGGCTGAATGACCTTACTTCGAAGTTTTAAAGAAAAACAGAGCTGGTGGATGGAAGATAGAAGTTGGAAAGTCGAAGTCGGCTCTGGGAAAATAGCGAATGAATGAAAGACAGCGTAGAAATTTAAGTCAACGCTAATCCATGTCAATTAAAAAGTTTGAAACACTGCACTGTGTCTGGCGACGGCTTGAGTTGCCCGAGGTGTTTCATAGACGTGATTGGCTAAAAGATCTTGCCCAATGATAGCGATTTCGGTAATTGACAAATCCTCTTAAGAACACGAACCTGCCTTATAGAAGGAAAATCATGAGAATCTCATTAAATGTATATTGGGAATCATATTCAATTAAAACATTCTAGATAAATACACAAACCAGAAGTATAATGTTTCTAAAGCCTCATACAGTGCTGTAGTATCAGATTGAGATGATCTATATTTTAAAACGTACTAACTCCGATTTTAAAAATATATTATTTATTTATTTATTAGTTTCCATTAAAATAAATAAGGTTATAAGGACACATATGGTGCACCTTATCAGAAATTCCACTTATACCTAGGTATTCGACTTTAGTATCATAAACTACCTGGAGCTCCATTAAAGGACTTGTGAATTTCTATTTTGAATGCTTTATCTTTTCATCGATCTGCATATGTATCTATGTAATGAGTTATAACCATGATCGGAATTTAACAATTGGTCTTTGGGCTTCATAGTATGCTGATAACTTGCCACCTTCTTAAATATTTAACCACCGAGAAATCTTTATTCGAAGTTTCTTACCAATCACCCTGTTGATGTATACATATACAGAAAATCGTAATTTATGGGCTGGTAACATTAAGGTAGCTTCCTTTCAGTGATTCATTTTGTAACAAACTCTCAAGTTGCTATAAATAGTTTGAAAAACCTTTTTTCTGTACATCAGAATGGCTCACCATAATATTATTTAGTTAAAATCATCAACGTTATCGTGTAGCAGGGTTCCATTTAAGTGTATTCAAATAAAACAGGTGTTTTAACAAAACATTAAACAAACTATTCAAGCTTTCGGCGTGTAAGAGCATATATGGAATGTTATCCTATTCGCATAAATTCAATGAGAAGTCTAGGATGTGGCTCAGTAATCTGACATCCATATTTTAAATGCCATGATCTTGATGTCAGTTAATTAAATGAGACCATTTTTAGCCCATTTACTTTGCAGCTGCATCGTATAAACACCTCTATTCATGTTTCACTCGTTAAAAGCTTCTATAGCTGGTTGAATTATCCTCATTAGGATCTGTGCCCGACCTTTTATACAACATAAGAGCTGCCTCGTTACCTCTCGTGTCTAATAAATTGGGAAAAGTTGGAGGCTAAAATGCTTAATAATTTATCCATGGAATTTGTTGATAACAACTTGGATTTTTGGAAAAAAACCAGTGTGACTGTTTGGAAAGCTACTATAACAAATATGAATGCATTCTATCTTATCAATGCATTTTTTGAACTTCAGAAAATAATCGCTCTGCAATTGACGTACAACATGGGCAGTGGAATACAAATTTTACAAGAACCTAATGTTGATATATCCGATGGAATGTTCCATGTGGTTCGTGTAATTCGCAACAACGCCCATATGCAACTACAAGTGGACTCGGAGAAGGTTCTGGAATCTATATCAGAAGGTATGGAATCCATTCAATATTTAGTAGAGCAGTGCATAAAAAGGTGGATAGAATGGCGTATTAAGTGCTTAATCCAGATTCCATTCACTTTATTGTTGTGTGTCTCAGACTTATTTTATTATTCTTACTGCCTAACTTTCTTCTTAGATTCTTATTAAATCAGAAGATAATGGGTGAAGCTGGAGTATACGTAGGAAGAGTTTCTAGAACAAAGAAGTGTGTCAAGGTACCGAATATTCTTTGTCCATTTTACAATTGAGTGAATACGTTTTTGGTGGTTTTCTTGATATCATAACTCAATCACGAGTCATATACGTGCTGAGACCATTTTTAGCCATCATCAAATTCCAGATTATGAAAATTAAGGCATATTTTTTAGGCATTATTCATTACCACTTCCTAAAGAATAACATCAAAATCCGGCCCTCATACACAATAGAACACTTTTTTGCAATTTTGAGTACCACATGAAATCGAAATTTGGATGAATTTCACCATTTTATTATGCAAAGAAAAATAATGAATAAATTAAGTGTCAAATCTTCTTCGTATGCTACTTTTAGATACATGGGAATTGGAGGCTTTTTTACTTCTTTTTTCATTTAGATGAATAGGTTAAACACTCAGGTTCTTATCATTACATATACGACTGGGCGTAAAATTTATTTGTTTATTTAAGGCACAAGTGGCAATCACTTTAACGAAGTGTATCAAGTCTACGTTGGATGCGAACCGTCCAGAATTATGTCGGGGATATCAAACTACGCTGGACCTACATTCGAAGGCTACATAAGTGGTAAGTTTATGAACTGATTAGTCTACAATTGAAATTCATATATCTTCATCGATATCTGGCGATATCTGGTGGGTACGTAGATCATGACCGTAGAAACTGAGCTTACTACCATTGTACCAGTAGAGTTCAGCTTTACAGAAAATTATGAAAATGTAATGCAAGTTATTATTTCAAACTCATTAATTTTTTATCACTCTTCTTCTCTAGGTGTAAATATAAATGGCGTATTCCTGGCTGATCTGTTGCTGGGTGAAACCATCAGCGGAATTTTCTACAAAGATGGAAAGAACTTGTTGATAGATCCAACATTTACACCTAAATTTAGGCAAATATCCAACTTGTAAGTGCTGTGTCTATCTTTCATTACATTTTACTGCACAGCGGCATTCACAATTGCCATAAGTCATTTACGACAGTAAAAAATTTGTAGCAAGTGGTACCATTTATCAGTCTAGATGCCATAATATTCTCCTGAATCACAGAAATCTTATCTGAGGTTTAATCGTTACATAACCTGTAAAATTTATTGCTTTAGGCCAGCAAATGATATGGGTGCCGAACAGGTATGTCAATTAAATGCCATTTAATGAACTCTGTAACATTTCTGTTGTTCTAATATTTCAATTCGTCATTTTTAGTCACAGCAAAGTTCATCCAAACCTTTAACACCCTTGGTTGTTGCAAAACCAAATTGTTACGATAACGATGCAAGTCTTCGTAATAAACTTGCCAGTTGCAAACCCCACAATCCCAATGGAATCATTATACCTCAATGGAATCTCCCGCCTTCCAACGAAGCTTCGTCACCTTCACTGTTCCAGGGAAATTCCTGGAGTTCGCATCAGTAAAATTTCTCATTTTAAATAAGTTTTAATCATGTTCTCATTATTTATAGTTCATGCCGTCCGTATGCATATATTTCACAGGACCTTTAAGGGAGAAGTTAAAAATCCCTTTACTTAGGTAGGGGCAGTTATCCTTAAGCCAATTTTAGGAGAAACTCAACCCACCTTGTTGAGCATAATTAGCCTTTAATATTGGTCAGTTATATTACTGTATATAAACCTCTGAATATTGACCTCTTGAACTCTGACTTAGTGGGTATGCACGTTGACCAGTGTTTCCGAGTTCTGGAGAAGTTAGAAGTAAAACAATACATTCAAAAATGAATCGGCCATTTTATACTGCTCTTCGTATTTAAATAAAAAAGCAAATTTATGAATTTGACGCGTCAGACAATGCATATATTTTATCCATAAATTTTGATTCATTAACTGGACGTATTTAAAGAAATTGTATAATAAAACTTAAATTTCCATTATCAGTTCGTTTGTTGCAAATAAATTTAGTGGCCATTTGGGCTTTGCACTTTATGTAGAACTGAATTCCACTTTATGCGTTTCTTTTCACTACTAGAAGTATGACACAACACCAACAGGCATCTCCAGTGGATGATAATGGTCTTGCCGACAATGGGAGAAAGCTCTATCCCTCTGAACCCGAAGAACTCTTCCCTTCATGGAGCCATGATCGGGCACCACAGGATGATGCGATCCGATTCAATGGCGGTGATGGTATTCCCAATTTGGAAGAACTTTCAGAACTTGAAAGTAGCAGCCAATCGGGCACCATCAGCTATTTTCCTTCCCTCTACACTTGGCTTCTATTAGCTGGTTCTGGTGCCGCTATCCTCCTAATCCTCCTCATAATCGGCTATGCTGTCTATAAATTTCGTCGACGAAATGAAGGTTCCTATAATGTAGAAGAGAACCGAACTTTCATCGATCAGCGATCAACCTCAACACTTGCTCCAACACCCGTATTCTCAACCCCTGTAGAGCCCGCGACTGAACTCACAACACTTCAACGATGTACTCCAGTTGAAGCCGGGACCCCAAACAAAGAGTGGTATGTATAGCTTTTGTGAATAAGAATTTTTCAGATGACAAGGATCCACTTGATAAGATGAGAACGACCACGCTTATTCCAGCTGCAGATAATTCCAACTTTGTATGTATATATATATATGTGTATTCCTCTATTCAATATACCTCTCCCTCCTTCAAAAATGTTTCGATTTTCCCATCAAAACCGTGTGTGATATTGTTTGTGTGGGAGAAGGTAGATGATTAATCACAAACCGACATTTCTCAAGATTCTCCTTTTTGTATCATCCCCTTTTCTTCCATTTTCGATCTTCTACTTTACTCTAAACAATTCACTTGGTGAATAAAAAGAAACAAATCTACTTCTTATGAGAAATACTCACCTCTCAAATCACCCTCCCTAGTTCTGCCATATTTCATTTTCCTTCCCACACTTACCTACTGCTTAAAACAACTCATATTTCTTATAAAACTACCTACCAACCCTGCCATTGAATACTGATTTTATGATCAAAGCATCCTTTCCATCCATATTTTAAAAAGAATTGGGTTAATTAGTAGGAATTAACCTAAATAAATGAGCAGACAGATACTCTGATAGTAATTACAAATTCGATTTTCGACTAGATATCGCGCATCGCGTGGATTATTCCTTTCCACTTTAACCTAATGAAGAATAACAGAAAGAAATGAATTAAATGGATGGTTTCATCTAAATTTATTGTTGAAACACAACAATTGGAAAATTTATTATTATTTGATAGAATATTATTTGTATTTTTGAGTTGGAATATATATACTGAGGTGATTATTTCATACCTTTGTAATATTAAGCGAATGTTTTCATATGTGCAGAATCTTGTGCATGTGACTTCTAGGTTGAATAAGGTTTCTTCATTTCTAAACATTTAAAAAATACTTAACATTTTAATTACCTTGGTTGATAGGGTAAGACTGTTAACTTCAAATTAATTCTTTCCATATTTTGGCAAGATAAAATCATATTAGCGGCAGATTAATTTCCAAGCCGGAAGACTAAAAGGGTAAGGGAGTTTGGGAAAATATTTTTGTAAAGGACCTATCATGTGGCAGATATCTGAGTTGACATTGGAGATTTTGAACACTACGGGAATTTCTGGCCCTATGTGCGGACTGTCTAGCAACAATATTGTCTATTAAGCATCAGGAGAAGCTTTGCATAACCATCTGCTAACAGAATGTTGGCCAAGTTATAAGGATTTATTTTCAGTTTAAAACACTGGAGTTGTTGTTGCTGAGTCAATCAGATTATAAAGTTTGTATTTCTTATTGAGGTAATTCTATTCTTATTTTGCAATAGCCATAAAAACAATAAGACAGACTGGCGAAGCAACAACATTTACACACCATCTCATAGGCAACTTTCATATAAACAATGTAAAATTAGTCTAAATAGGAAATCAACAAAGAAAAATAATGAAATAGAGTAGCGTGTCTAAAAGTGAGCCTATTATATGATAAAACAAGAAAGTCTTGGATACCACCGACACCGATCACTGAATCTGATAGATGCGGGTAAGAAAGACAAGGCCATAAAGTGATAACAATTGTACTTAACATAAAAACTAGACTATCAGCGGGGGTTTATAACATAAAGAGAAAGCTTAAAATGTTATTAAAATTTGCTTGCGGTGTTGACTGCAACTTTGAATACTAGTTTTCAACAAAAATTTGCATTTATTTGCGATGAAGTAGTTTGCATGCATGTCTGCTAAGAAAGAGATCACGAAATTAATGCTCATCGACGACCATTCAGAGCTGTTCAATCTGGTTAGTCAAAGAGTGACAGAAAGTGAATATTCATAATTATGGCCCATCTCCAAGCTATTAACTGTTAACTAATTTCATTTTAGGCTCGGGAAGCTTTAAAATGTTGAAGCGTCTATTCTAAAAATTTTTATGTCTAGTAACCTACGGGCCATGCAGATGTCCAAGCCAAAACGAGAACCACTAGAAGATTAATCATATGCATATACATTAATTCAATTTAAGAGGAAGTGTAAAAGATTTAAATATGAAGTAAACTACGAAAAGCTAAGAACTAGTACTTCTAGAATTCCAATGTTAGAGTATCCTTATTTCAAAATGTACCGAGGTTAAAGTGATCCTTAATAAAATTTCTAATAGTATTGTTCCTATGTTAGAATTAATTCTAATTTTGAAATCACCCACTTGGGGTCAAAAGGTATTTATATATAGTTAAACATAGATTAGATTAGACTAATATAACTCTTCATTATTTCGCAAAATGCAGAGTTGGTAAATGAATGGGCTATTCTACAAAAAATATTCATCTTGTTGAATATGGTAATCTTCATTGTGTTTGCGAATAAAGTATTTATCGGTTTTCAAGCAGTATTAGTCACCTATTGTCACCAAAATGTCAACAAATTGTTGAAGTTTGGGTAAAACCAGGACAACTGGAATGAGAAGGTAAAAGTGCTGCAAAGCCAATTGTACTTAGACTGCGAATAGGTTTATCTAGTATTGCGCTAGCGTTTTAATTAATGAAATACTGTCGTATATGGTCGAAAAAATAAAATACACATTTGAAAAGAATAAGAGGTAAATTTGTAAAGACAATTAATGATGACTGTGTAGAGGAACCTCAAAAAATTAGTTTTCGCTTTATGCCTCAAATTGTAATTGTCTTTTTTTGTGGATTTAAATGGCCTAGTTGTGATCCAGCAATAACAGCGATAGAAAAACAGAAGAATGCTCAATCTGGGGCACTTTATTAATTACTTCGGTAAATACTGATTTAGATAAAGCACGTTTTAAATGAATAACGAATGAATGTCAACTCTCCAAATTATCGACCAGAGACTTGTCATGATCACCTGTTAAGACATCAGATAGATGATTTAAGTTAATAAAAATACATAAATATAATTAAATACACCCTAATTATTTGTCACATAATTTTATTATTTAGCTATCTTGGGACATTTTATATCCACGTATTTTTCAATATTTTCTAATATCCTAAGTCATTCAAGTTAACCTTAAATTACTCTGCAATCGCTAATACTTACGGATACAAATGAGAGCTAAATATTGCAGAATACTTGTTTGAGGCTAAATAATTCTGTATTGTTTCAATAACATATGTATATATAATATATATGCAAAAGTTATGTGACCTGTTGTCCAAATAAATCAGCAGTGGTATACGTATTACAAAGATAAAATGAGTGTTGTAACTGATTCATCATTCATTAAGAAGGAAAGATATATAAATAATCTGTGTCTGTTCCTCTCCTTTTTACAGTTTAATTAAAAGGGATTTATAATGAAAAACATACATTTAAGTTTTTTTCATTGCAATAAAATCTCTCCTTGAATTCTGAGTTGTTAAATAAGCTTTTGTTTATAAATGAGGCACTGAAATATGCAAATCAAAAATAATTCCCACCAATAGCTTTTAAATTGCATCTTGCCAAAAAATTATATATTCTAGCCAGAATTTAATGCGATTTTTGAGAAAATTCTCTGAATTTCCATAAAAGTACAGCTAATTGAAACCGTCTAGGATTGCGCATATTAGGTGCATTGTCTTTTTGCAAACACATCTTTTAGCTTGGCTTTATTTCTTTCTCTTGTTATAAAACAGCAGACAAAATCGCTAATAAGCAAATGATAGAGATCTCCTGAATTTTAGTTAAATCTCCCTGAGTTTTTCTGGATGATACTTCACGATATTCACTTTTATTATTACTACCATAATTCACATCATAGCAGAAAAATATACAATTTTTCATCAGGTGGAAGTAACTGAAGATGGTAAGTAATATTGACTAAGTGGAAAAAATCTGGAAAAAGATTAACTTCGTTTTATTTTTAAAATTTGGTTTTAGAACATTCATTGCTTCAGTTTAAATTTCGTAAACTGACCTTGGGTTAATGGTCAAATTCTTGTCAACAATCATCAGTATTTATTGATTGGTTATCTAGTCATGATGGCCGATCTTGCCACGTTAATTTATTTCTTCTTTGGAAGATCAAAAATGCAATATGATTTTGCATTATCTTAAGTACTTTATGTAACCTTAACACAGCGAATGTCACAGAGCAGAGTTCTAAAATATTATGCACATCAGCGAGTATGAAATCATACGTGGTAAACTTCAACTTCATTTCATGCACATTAATTGAATCATAAACGTTTAGTCAACTTTAAAAAGCGATTTTTTACCTATAATTAATCAGCGTACGATCCCATTTAGTCGAATGTATTTAAGGACAAATTAACGAGATAAAGAGTTTCTGAAACTGTTGTTTACGCTACACCAATAAATTTATCAGTAAATATGAGCATCTATTGTTTTTGCAGTATTGAATTCCAGTAAATCCATTTCATTTTAATTCGATTTACTTCCATCCTTGATCGGATTATTATTATGATTAACTGATTTAAAAATTGTGTTAAACTGGTAAAGTATGAGTCATTTTAGACCGGTCATAACCATTGTTTAAAAGTAAGATCTGTTTAATTTCGTTTAAACTGAAAAAATATCATTATGCCATTCTAATTGGGTTCATTGAATTCCAGATTTAATGAATTTTTATCGGAGTAGCCTTACCATAAATTAATTTCAATATTTACACTAATTTGTTTTACATATTTTTAAATAAAAGGTATTATATTTTTTCGAAAATCTAAATCCAGTACATTTATGTAAAATTTTGCCAAAGTCTTGGTTAGAAAAATTAAAAAATAGCAATTTCTATAAAATTTGATGAGTATATTGTAATAAATTTAATATTTGTTCCTTAATTAGTGCATTTTGGAATAATTTGAATTCTTCAATAGTTTTGACATTTTAACAGTAAATAAGCATCAATAAATTGTCTTTGTAGCAATGATATTTCGCATATCTATTTTAAGAACAATTCACCCTGGTCTTAGAAGTAAAATAATTTTTAAACTTCAATGGTGAGAAACACTAATTCCGCTTCACCTCTTGTTGGCTAGTCTTAACCGGTTCGTTGGCCATATCACGAATTGGGTGTGCATCGGCGGATTTCAAACATGTGTCGTCCGCGATTAGGGATGAGCAGATTAACTGCTATACTACCTCTGCAGGCATTTTTATTTGTAATAAAAATTTCAGATTGATAATTTCCACTTTAATATAATACGATCTATATTTAGAGCACATATTTGTTAGATGGAATCTGCTTCCTTAAAAACCAAAGCGTATTTGCTATTCATTCTAAACCTTTTGAGAATTAGCCATTCTGCAAATTTGAACTCTTAAATTTTGAGGTATTACATGTTCATTACGCAAAATTTCGATCATATCCTGATTGAAATTGAAAAGGCCCTTTTGCGGAAGACAGGAAATAGAAGTAGATAGTACGATCGGGTCGAGAGCCTACCACATTTCTAATCGAATGTATGTATGCTGTATATAAAACATGACATTGTATAAATCAAATTGGAAATCTTTATTCCCTTCTCATGGCGTTATGAAATCAAATTGAATTCCTTCTTTAATTTAACTTCTCCCTAATACGCGCCTAGAAAAAATTGAAATAGTAGAACCGCAAATTTTATAAATAACTATCAAGCTAAGCATCGGCTATTTTGAATTAGGCAAGATAATTCCTTATCTGTATAGTTAAATCTATTTTAATTTACTTTAAAGTGGTTATGCATCAATAACTTAGGTAATTTTTTTACTCGTTATCATATATAACATACGTTAGTTTCCGAAATACTGGGCAAATTTTTACTAATTTAATAAGTGCGTTCATTCAAACTCTTATCATATTTGGTAATTAATCTGATCCCATCTTAATGGAAAATAGCAGCTTCAAATTCAGCTTGGATTACAATTAATTCACGCACAAATGCTAACCGTTCTGTTTGAAATGAAAAGGATGAAATGAGCTAAAAATTGGATATATGTGACTAATGTACCGGTCTGCGAAATCGGTGGTTACAAGTTCAATATTCGTGATGCTAAAGCCAGTGAATGGAATGGCTGACCAGATTAGTTGAGTCTGGCTAATATAAGAAGTGACAGAATTTGAGTTCTTTGCCGGGAAGATTACATGACCGCAGCTCTTAAGTCATAATGAGTGTTGACAAGCGCATTCGTTGGCGGGTTTGGAAATTATTATTGGTGGTGTCTCGAAGTAACCTGGCCAGACATTTTTGCTGTCCGATCACATCAACACATGTATGTTCTCCTTCTGGCTCCATTCACTTTACTTGTTTACATTAATTTATTGTTATTAAACCCAGGAAATCAAGTATTCCAGTAGAAAAATTTAAGTTTCATTTGCTTAATCATCTTTAAATGGTTAAAACTCTTTATGTTATTATACATTTTAAGTTTTGGACTTCTCTTTTTCTACTATGCAGACATCTTATTGCTGACATTCTGATTTCTGCTGAAGCTAACTTTACGAATTATCAATGTGCTTCCATTGTGTGTAATAATAATTACATTTTATGAGAGTACATATGAATATTGTAATGTGAAAGAACATTTCATTATTTCAGAATAAATGCCTTTGTTTGAAGATCGCTCAGCGTACAGTTTTCAAATTCTTGTTCAATGAGAAGTGCTCTGAGAACCCTTTTGGCTACAATTTTGCACTTTAATGACCATTTAAAGCTTTAATTTAATTTTGAAGGTTATCTTTATGGAAACATTAAGAAAATTATTCACAAATTTAATTGCCTTAACATCTGGTCAAATATTTTAATGGCCAATAAAGCAGTTATTTCATTGTTACTTTGTTTAAATGATATAAAATTACGTATAAATTAAACGTAATGCATGTACCAGTTTATGCTTCTGCACATAAAAGATATCTGAAAGAATTAAAACACTGAACATGTTGAGTGTCTCTTTCGTCAACTGAATAAAACCGTGTCATCTTGCTGAAAAAGCACATTATTGAAACACATTTTAAAATAACTGAAAGTACATTTTGATAAATATCAGTGATGGCACGTTTTACAATTAAAATAGAAATTCAGGGAAATGTTTATTATTTAAAATTCAAGACCACTACTCAAGAGCTCAAGATTGAATAATCATACAGCACATGTTTTTTCATTGGTTATCATATATAAAATATTCCAGATTAAAGGAAATTTAATCATGGATTTGTCTAAGACATTCCAGTGTACTCCGTTCTCTTAAAATTACGAATGCGGTATGAATGAGTTATGAGGACAGGAATCAGTGCCCAGTGATGAAAACTATCAAGCCTTAAATAAAAATGTAAAATCATTAGAATAAACTATATCTAATTAATTGATATGAATATAAAATTGATTCCTTTTGTTGTGAAGGTAGATAGTAAAACGAATGGCATCTTTACGCTTTCTTGATTTTACCACTGCACGCTTTTAACACCCATTTAATACGACGTCAGTTTAAATGCCGCAAAATAAAGGCGCTTAAAGAAAAAATTTGTGATGCTAGCAAAATGAAAAGGCCTAGAAACCTTCAGGTTTTCCTTTAATTGTAATTATAAATTTTGGCATTAGCTCATAATATCAATGAGGAATTCCCATATTTGTTTCATGAAGTTATTTTCAAATAAACTAATAGTTTTGGCCTTTTTCAATGAATTATGATTGGTTACGTTTTTATTTTGCTGAAGCTACGTGCAGTGGCAGTATTTTATCACCACTTGGCGAAATCGCAGTTGCAGGATATCAGTGATCAATTTTCCTTGCCACTCTCTCGCGTGACTCAGTTTTTTCCCTGTATAACCACACACACATAAAGTTTAAGACTTGTGGTGCAAAAGCTCGGCTCCCGCTTTCTCCCTCTCCCTCTCCCTCTCTCTCTCTCTCGGGTTTTTTAACCTTGTTCTTCTCGCTTTTCGTTGTGGTTTTTCTTCTTCCTACTGAACATCGTTTTTTCTCTCTCTAATTTTCTGCCATTTTAATCATTGCTATTTTTATTCACTCTCGGCTCTGCATGCTTAATCTGGGAATCGTAATTGCTGCTAACTCACGTATAAAAGTCACGGAAACTCCAAAAATGATAATTCAATTATTAAGCAAAAATGTACTTATCCATTATGATGCTTTGCTGAATCAAGCTAATTTAAGTGAAATATTTGGTACCAATATATAATTCAAGTTATAAACTGATTTGCCAAATATTTGTTCATATTAATACCGAAATCAATTTCCATCAGTTCTTCCTTAGTTTTAAGTATACCACTACAAACAAATCATTAGAGTACTGTAAATTTAAGAATACAGCTTTTTCCACATATATATATATATATTTTCATTTTTGTAATAATGCTAGGTTTTTCAGAGTTTAGTAAATCATTTTTTGTTGTGAAGTTGAAGTACAATGGGGACACCAATCTGAAATATGGTTGTTCTAAAAGTAATTTACTATCAATGACACACGAATTACTACATAGATAGCCGGTGCTTTTAATGATATTATTCAAAAAGATATTATTTGATATATGAACCATAGGTAAATATTGAAATACAGTAAGCTAGCACAATTCTGAATCGCGTTTCCATATATCAATAAAGGAATTTGTAAATCTAAAAATAAGAAGATGGTTATTATTATGAGAGTTTCTCTTTAATTGGAGTAATTTGAGATAAGCATGAAATGCTGGAAGTTTGAAATTGAAGGCGAATGCAAATACTCGGTCTTGAAGATCATTATCTTCAACATTTCAACTTCATGTTTGAAAGCTAATCTTCAACCGAAAGCTCAAGAAATTTGGAGAAATGATCGTTAAAATGATAAAGGGACCCTAACTGCATTAAGAATTATGTTCAAATTTTAATTGCAGAGCTGAAATTCCCAATTCGCTTTGTTCTTCCTTAGTATCTATTAAATTAAAAGTCAAATCAAATCATTTCTTTAATGGGAAATTCTTTCAAATGGATTAAATCAAATGAAAAGTTAGGGAAAGAAACGTGATATTTTCTCATTCTTACAAAAAATATAATCTATTATGCGGTTATTTATCCATTGCCATTCAGTGACGTATTTGAGTATTTTTTTTAAATGAGTCATTCTTGTAGAAAATTTATTCACATTTAAAATAACTCGTTGAATTTTGTCTTTTTTTTATTATGCATAATAAAGATTTATACAATATCGCATGATATATACAGTTATATATATACACTTTCGATGCTAATAATGTACACTTTAGGTAAATTCTTGTAAATCGTGATGCTATTATGGCACTAGTAAAGTGGCACATGCATTTTCATTAATGGTTCTAACATAAATTTTTCGGAGTCTATAATTCTATAAATAGCAATTAATGATTTTAGAATGTTATCAACATACATCAACAAAATTTTGCTCAGGCATTAAAATAATTAATCTAAAACCGGTATAAATAAAAAAGAGGTTTTTTGTTAAGTGATTGAAGGAGGAGTTACACTGATTCGTATGCATCTCAAAACAGAAAGCAGTCAAGCTAAGTCGACGCAATCTTTTAAGTCCACGAATATACACTTTCTCTAATTTAACAGAAATCTCCACAGTTCTGTTAAATTATGCATATTTTTTAGGGTATTTTGCAACTACTATCAAATGTACAGCTCAGTCTGCAGCACTTTGCGTAATTTGGTCGCTTTTGTCATCAGATATTTTAATGTTCATTGCAAATCATAGCATAACTCTCAATTTTCGCAAGGTTAAAATGGTTGTTTTAAGAGTGGGCTGTATTGGAAAACATTTGCTCCTTTAATGTCTTGTTTTAAAAATGAACTACCAATGCACGCTATTACCTCAAACTACATTGACTCTTTACAATATATCGAACAAAGACAAGAATATTTGTCATGGGTTAGAAGTGGTTCTAGAGCAGGATAATTAATGAATTCATGATGTTTCTATGGGAACAAAAGATGCAAAGTAAAAAGAATGACACTTTAATTGTATTATGAGAGTGTACAATTTAATACCTATAAGTGATGTATATATTTGATAATGATGCATCAAATCGCCGGGCATTAAAAAAATTATAAATTTTTTAACACAAATGTCTCTTTGAACGTAAAGTTATTTTAAAATAGAGGAACTAGACGGCATTTTTATAAAATTTAATCATTATAGCACAAAAAATTTTTATTTACCCGACGTTTGTAATATTGGAGTTTTTAAAAAGACCTACGCTGATTTTTTAATGTTCCTTTTTGTTTGTTATTTATTTCTAACAATTGCACTGAACTTCCTAATTATAAATAATATCGGCGGATCAAAGGAATTTAAATTTTTCAGATAAACTTCTTTTGCAAATTCTTGCAAAGATGTAGAGTTGAATTAGCAACTTAACTATCATAGTGAATCAATTTTGTGACAGCATTCAGTGAACAAATAAAGTGTAATAACAGGAATAAATTCTAATAAAGTTTGTTTTTGGTTTGAGAGGAATTAAGGCTAAAGGACAGAGAGGTCTATTAAAAATAACCATTATGCAAGTGTGCGCAGATTTAAATACAAGCATAATCTTGTGAGCTCAGACATTTCATTAAAAGTTGTGTGATTGATTCTGAGGTGACATGAAAATGGTCTAAACTGAGTAATTAAAAATAATTGAAATAAATGTCTCGATTAGTCGATTAAAGTTCTAAGGAGAAGGAGAAGAGATCTTGGTAAAAGATAAAGTGCAGAATAGGATTGTGTAAATATTTGGGTTGGAAAAGCATATAATTCTCAACGTTATTTAGGAAAGCTTACCTTGGGTATAAAACAGCATCATGAGCCCTTCCTGTTGAGGAGATCAAATTTAACACCTCTACGTTACTAGCTACACGTAATTCATACGATCAGCCATTCTACTCATAGTGGGTGCTCCCCGATAAGCGTTGTATATCGTGTTCAGCACTGGAAGAATAAATAAAATTTATGGAAATGTTCTGAGTTAGTATTCTTTTACTATTTATCAGATTTTTGCTAAACAGGGACTAAAAGCAACTAAAATTTGTACAAAGACCAAATTACCAAAAGCCCATTCATTTAAAATTTAAATATTGATGGCTGAAGACTAAGTCAGTCAACAAATGAAAGCCACTTTGCATTTTACTTAAATATCTCCAAATTTTACATTTAAGTTAGAACATAAGAAAAGGCGTATATGCAATCTTTTCATAAAGCAAGGAATCCGAATCAAATTTTAAATTGGTTAAACATTCAAAGATATTGCCTTTGTACCTCATTATATATATATAGAATTCTATATTAAGGTCCCATGTACAATATTAATTCGACATTATTAAAAGCGAATTATTTAAGTTTCTTTTTTAATTTAAAAGCATTTGACTTGTGGATTGTCACTCAAAAATAGCTCAGAGTTGATTAGCTTTTCTGATGAAGATGTTGTTGATTCGTGATTCAAGGAGAAATGAAAGTTGAGGTGGGATCAAATTTTGCTCTCTGATTTAAAATAAAATTCGAATACTACTACTGAGCTTGAATGAAATATCTATATTCTTTAAGGGAAAAAAAAGGCAACTTTATTTCAAGTGAATATAGAAGCAAGGGTTAACAAAATAGATTTAATTTATTGAGAATAGATTTTTCAGGTAAGTAATGCAACTTTTACAAAGGGATATTAAGAGAAATGTAATTATTTATAGCAGAGAGAATTAGGAGGACCTTTATAATTGATTAGAAATTTAACGGTAACATAAGACGCTAATATAAAATCAGTTTACATTTTGTGCTTTAAATTATGCGAAATAGTACGAGTTTTAAATGATCTGAAAACATCATTGGTGCATTTTACCGAAGCTCTTAAAAAGCATTCATCTAACCGATTAAAATATACAAAATTTGATAATACATTTAGTATTATTTTTTTCTCATTAAGGCAAATATTTACTATTTTTTACTGTAAAAAACGATTTACATCGATTGACAGTATGTCGGAGTGCTGCTGAAGGGACAAGAATGAAAACGATATTAAGATTACATTCAAGATATTATGGAACTTTGATTTGCTTTTTGGATTAGGGTTTTACAATATTAATAATGGGATTATTTGCTTCATAAAGTTCAAATTTCATAATTTGTTTCCTGAGTTAAAGCAAATCATTTTCAATCGAACTGATTGCTTAGTAGGATGGCTGGCCATATCATTTTCATGTACTTTTCTTCCAATCGGTTAAGATGTACAGATGATTTTACTGACGATGTGCAGCTTATATGGTCTTGGTATATCAGAGCAGAGCTCTAAAATTTTTAAGTATTCATATTTTATTTTGTATTTTGCACGACCATCAGATATGCAGGTGACTCAGCTGTTTGTGTGGTTTACATGTCCAACTTCTTCAGCATGATTTGATCATTGGCAGTTTAAGTGCTTTCTTTGAGTAGCCAGAAACATTCCACATCTTCTAGAATGAATTTAGCCCTTTTGAGTAATTCTGATTTCATGGTAATATATGTGTCATATTCCTGAAATATTATTGTTTCGAACTTTAATAAATCAAAGTCCTAGTCAGCATATTTTAAGACAATCAAAAAATAACCTGAATTTTAAATCACATTTTGGGTAAACTATTATAAAACTGAACCTGTATTTTTTGCAATTAAAGAATTATTTTGTCATATCAAGTTTTCTAGATGCGTACAGCAGAAGAAGCAAAAAGTAAAACGCATATTAAATGAATTAGACACTTTAACTTGTCATGGGAATGAGATACTATTTAAAAATAATTTAATTATCCTTAGGCAAACAAAATTTTCATTTTCTCACGAAAAGAATAAAATAGAAAATAGTATAAAATTCTACGGGGGAAAATATTTTGATAAGCAGCTTGTGTATTGTTATGCAAATATTAGTCTTGATGATAAATATTCCACAGAAACAAGTGTTAAAATCCGGCTTTCCAATGGGGTTACAGTGATACAATAATGGTAAACAAGAATAAAGATGTTGTTAAATTTGACTATTGTTAGGTCTATATAAAATAGTTAAATTATCAGATGCAATTTAACAGATTAAATATCCCAATACGCAATGTAACTTAAAATTTATTTATTTGGAATTATGTCAAATGTATTAAAGTAAAAAAATCGTTTCAAAGATACGACTTGCCGAAAGAATATGTAATTTTTAATAAGACATTTGCGAGGGAAGAGAGGGGGTCCGTAAAATTTGATGAGATTTATTTTGCGAACAGTGAGTTTTGCATACCTTGAGTTGCAATTGATATAGCAAATTGGTCATAAAAGTTCGAGTTAGATCCTTTTGTTAAAAGTGTCCGGTTTGTAGATATTGAAAGCGAGTGTTTAAAATTGTCCCACTTTTCAAACACAACTTTTTCAAAATTTGCTAAATTTGATAATTTTATTATCAGTGGATAATTCCTTGCAGAAAAGAATATTATGTTAAAATATTCTAGTTTGTTGGTAACATAAAATTGGAATATTTAATAAATTTAATGAATAACTATTTGTAATTAATTTCTTTCATCAATCCGAAGAGAAAAGTGTTTCTTCCAATTCTTTTGACACCATCAATGGAGCTAAAGAAAATAACTTATGCACCTGGACACTCTTTAAAGAGCAGTTCGTTTATCTTAAATATTAGAATTTCATCAAAATTCATTAAAAATTCAGAAAGCAGATGCATAAGACTCACAGTCCCCATTAGAACGGAATTGATAAAAATTGTTTAAATGCGAAAAACAAAGACAGTTGCTCTCAAAGGTTTCTTTAATCAATATCAACAACTTTCTTGGAACGAATAAAAACAATTAATTTGTATTAAATTTCCTTCTTATTTGTCAAGACATGGATAATATAAAATGGAGTTGCAGAGAATAAGATTCACCTGTGCTATACCGAGATTCAAACTTTTATATAATGTTGTAAGTTTTCAATCCTGGAAATAGTAATTACAACAATTATTTTGCATAATAATATAGATTATTGAAAATGAAAGATGTAATAAGATATATTTCATGTCCGTATGCTTTTTCTATAAAACTTGCGATTTTTATTGCAGTAATATATCAATTTTATTGATTTTTTATTATTGAACTGTAAGTATCGAATACACCAGATCAGCTATTAAGAAGACAGAGGAGGAACCGCAAACTAAACCCTACAGATAAGCAAATCGAAATATTCACATTCTGGAGATTTTGAAAGACTATAATATTTAGAGAAATGCATAGGCAAGAAAAAATGAAATGACGTTTATAGGGATGGATATTAAAAAGATATCAAAAATTAAATTTATTCTATTTACACTCTCTTCAAAAAATCCTATTACAAAGTCTTTAAAGGTTTCAATCTCAACCACATTATATGGAAAGAATACGATATTTGTTACCGATTTCATGACCGATCTTAACCACTGATTTTAAAAATCATTTAAAATTGTTTTCTTCATATGGCGAGGTTTAAATATCAAACAAATTGAAAATAGTACTCGATAAAATTTAAAAAAGTTAAAAAAGGAGATTGCACATGAACTATTTATATGTTTCTATGTTAGATTTATTTTTAAATCGGATTTATAGAATTGGTCATTCCCTGTTAGATACTTATTTTAATAGTACAGTAGTACAATGGCTAAAAATGGGCAAACACATTTGATAGAAAACACCGATTACGCTGTTATGGAGGTGAGCATGTTCCCAATTAAAGATTTCGAGAAATGCACTTTCCGTAACATCTCTGCTATGTAATATCAACTTTATTCAATTATTCGGTATTGTGAACGAAAATAACAGAACACAAATCTTGTATTAATTATTTTTTTCTGGGAAAATTTCAATTTTTTTGGCACAGTGTATGATTCAATAAAGTAATGTATATCCGATACAGAATAACTTTACAGATAATTTAAATTAATTACCAATTAAGTTTAGTTCCCAGCGAACGCGGTACTTCAACTGTCTGCGTTGGAAGGCAGTCCCTAACAGACCACCATGATCTATAACTTAACCACGTACAGCTGTGAAATTGTGTGGTCCGGACGTAAGCTTGTGCAGTATGCTACATAATTTATTAACTCATAAAATGCTAAGGTCCCAAATAAGCCTCTCGCTTATAATTCGAACCAATTAATTAAATATTCAGTTGAAGCCAAAATAAATCCACGTTTAACACGACTTTAAATTAATGCAGCATCACAATTTGAGTATTATTATTAACTTAGATTTAAATAGCAATCATCAGTGTATTTACATCAAAACAGACTTCAAAGTATCATTGAATCATTATTTCCATCAATAATAATAGGAAAATATTTAAGTGAAACATAATTCCTAAATTTTCGTAGAATCTCAATATGTGCTTATTTATATCTAAAAATATACTACTTTCATTATTTTATACTTAAACATATTTATTGCTCCCATAACAATTTTGAATAAAAATGGGACTAATATTTCTTGATCAAATTGAAGATTTATCAAAAGATTTTGGAAATTAAAAAGCATCATTTGAAGACAACAAATTATAAGAAATAAAATAAAGCATTTAAACTGAGAAAGTTATTTCTGTTTTTCATTATTAATTATATGAATGAAAATGTTTAATTCCTTTAGTCAATAATCGGTATTCTATTTTCAGCCACTCCAAGCAAAGTAAAAGAAGATTTACAGTGCTCATTTGGCTTTAAAGCATTAACTGTGTGTCATGTACTGCACAAATCTAAACAATATATTAATATACTATAAATTTTGAAAAATGAAAAAAAATGGTCATATAGTTTGTGAAATTATTTCGAAAGTACAATTTTGTAAACCTCTGCGGATATAAAATGAACTTCGCTCTTCGCTCAAATTATTTGCAAATAGATGTAAAAGGTGTTGTCTTGAGGTTTTGCGGAGCGCAATTAAAGTGTCACGTATGTGTTTCGACGACAGAATGCAAAATGTAATGGAATATGTAGTTTAAACACTGGTTAGCAATAAAATCAAGAAACTCAAACTGAACATTAAGAATTGAGGGATTTAGTAAAATATGTGCTCTTTAAACTTATTTTAAATTGAATGGCATTAATTTAGCCCACACCAATTCATAAAATCTAACTTTATTTATTAGGCCAATAGTAGGAAAGAAAAAAGTCTAAATATTTTTAACACTTTAATAAAATTATATTCATGCTCTGCCATTTTAATTTAAATCATCCGAGATGAGTGAAGCAAGCATAATTATTAAAGGAGACCAATTTGAAATAAACTCAAAAAAATCTATTTAACAAAAATTAAATTATTTCAATTTTTATAATTTCAGTTAAGTCCAACACCATATATCTTATGTATGACTAATATCTGTAAATTAAATGTTTCTGCAATGTACCTCTACACCGATTACAAAAACTAACCCCCTCTCCCTTATTTTATTAACTCCCGAAGGTTTTAGTTTGAATTATATGCACTCGGTATCAAACTCAATCAGACATGCAACATTTACGAAAATTAAATTATTTTTAAGAAAAAATTCTCCATAAATATTGCTTGCAAATTTAAGACAAAAACGCAAACTTTCCGTCCCTGCGTCATGCCTGAAAGAACGGTACATTGAAGAAGAGCTCTAAATGTCAACTTACTAAGAACAAACACTTGGATGAGCACGGTGAATTAATGACATAGTCAAAACTTAAAAGAATAAAATGAAATATAGTGTTGAATATAAAATAATGTGCAGTTAACAGCGTTTTTTCCTCATTTTTTAAAAAGATTAAAAGTTAAATGTAACATTGCATTTTAGCTATATGCTATAAAACCTCCTTAATAACATGTTACCCGGAAGTTATGCAAACGAAAGTATAATATGATTAATTAAGGATTAAGGGGTGACAAACACACGTGTTAGGATTTAAATTTGTAATGATGTTATTTTAAGGCAAATGATTGCTAGAGTTTTTAAACAAAGACTTAAAGTCTATAAGCTCTATTTCCCCCGCATGATATTAAAATTAATTTAAATAGAATTGATTCGCAATATTTTTAAAATAGCACTTGTAAAACATTTTTGTTTTACATTATCAAATAAAGAATAACCTTGTTTACCCCAAAGTGAATAAAACCGGCCTATTATTTAATCGGATAAGAAGATTTCGTAGACATGCTCGCTCGCTTGCCAATAAAGCAATCCTGATCCCATCAATACGGTTATACTAGGATTCAAACCATATTAAACTATATATTGATTTGACCACCAAAATTCTATTGGAAAAAATGGAATACTTTAATGCAAGGAGGAAATCAAATTTAAAAATTTCCGTATTTATTTATTTTAGTAATAATTTTTAATAATTATTATTATTATTATTTATTATTTGTTACATTACTGGTATATGCACTAAAATTTTGGATCGCAGCTAGACGCAATTTTGGGGAAGTAGAAGTTACCTTAATGTCATATTATTATTCAGTTCGGGGAGTTGTGGCTACTTTGAAGGCTTCTAAAATTATAACAAGTGTCGAAGGGCAATAATTAAATTCTCAGACATTTTTTACGGTACTGAAAACAATAATTTTACAGGCCTGTCAACAATCGATGATTTTTTCGCAATTGTTTAAGATGCTCAACAGTCTAAAGCTGTTTTGGTCTAATTGAACGATCTTAAAAATGTGGATCCTTCAATTCTATTGCTTCATCATATTTTATTAAGCTTTCTACCTTTGAATAAATTTGCGATCCTGCAGCTGCTAGAGGTGCAACTAAAAATATTCCTGAATTCATTCCTGATCCTAAATCAGGCAAATTCTTCGAATTGTGCTATAATGACAGCAAATATCTGTTCACTTTGAACCCTGTTAAATGAAATGAGAAAAAATGAGTTCGTTGCCTCAGCAGAAAGCTGAGTTCTATCGAATATGAAAGTTACTCAAAATTTGTCCTACTCAAGTAATTCGATAAATTCACCAACTCTAAAACTGTGAAAGTATTGAAAAAAGATTTTAGCTCGAATTTGTCCTACTTCAACGTCCGCCTTAAATGCCTCATAGTCTGACCCAGCTTGATGAGGACTTATATAAATTTGCAACTGTTGTAAGCCTTCAGTTTCAGTGTCTTAACATAGCAGTTCGAATATCTGATGTCTCATCAAATGTCCGTTGTAAAGGCAGTAGCACTTACTTTTTCAAGTCGGAAAGAAAAGAAGTAAAAAGCAGGAATCAAATGGACCAAATCTCCCAACCCTTAACTTCCAAGACAGTTTCCTTACAGCTATTGCTTATTCTAATAGTAGAAAGTGTTCTGTCTTTATAAAGGGAATGAGATATCATTGCTGGTTCTTCAACGGATAATCCTGAAAAATCAGCCCCAATTCAACATATTGTTACTAACATTTCATGCCAAAATGCAAAATCCAACCCACTGCTACTCAAATCCAAGAGAAATAATCGATTTGCTTTCTTCTTTCCTCCCAACAAACGCAATATTAAGACCCGTACATCCTCGTGTCCAACTCGTATCTTAGAAAGGAACTTAAACTGCTTAATTCGTTGATCTTATGAACTTATAGATGATTATGACAGTGTCCCATTTAAATGTTCTTATGATTGTAGACTTTCATAACATTTAAAAGGAAGCATAATTTGTATAAATTGGGAGAAGTTGTATATAATTCTAAGCACCTCTTTTTTTATGGCAAGAAATCATAAACACACGGGAAGTAAGCATGAGAAATGCCTTTCTGTGGGAATTCATGCCCCAACCATTATTTTATTCGTGTCTTAAATCAACCAATGATTGATATATCAGTAATATGCTGTAGTAACTGATATTTTTACCGTCGTGACAATATATCAATCATCTACTCTCATACCTATAGGAATGACCTAGATATTAGATACATTGATGTGTGCTTTTCCCAAACTCGGAGTGGCAACTGACAATCCGCCACACATTTTAGCGTCTAACGCAGAAGGGAACTAAGGCAGAACCTTCATTCATAGTTTTTTTGTAAATCGCTATCATTTGCAGAATTAGCTAACACAGTATGTTTTTTACCTCGATTTATTTGTAATTAAATTGTAAAACATGTGACAACTTCAACTATTGTAGTCAATGACGCATTTTAAAATATTTTGATACTAAAAATTAATTCGTAAATAGTTAACAAACGGTTTGGCTTCGATTAGGTGGAGATATGAACCAGAAATAAAGGTCAACGCTTTCGCAAAGAAGTCAAAACATATGGTTCAATTGGGGGGTATATTTTTATTTAAGATAATAATCGTATCTTTTTGAAAAGTTCGACAAATGTTCAATGAGCTACGTTGCAAGCTACTATTTTTTCAAAAGCCGTTTATAAAAAATCCTAATTTGTTCCATTTCTTTCTCAATGTGATGTAAAAAAGTTGTGCGAAATCAGTCAATATTTATAAATTATTATAAAAAGAGGGCTGAAAAGTTGCCTTAATTAAAAGTTTTTACTTAATGAATCTTTAGTCTTTCATCTCATCCAACATTTCAGACCTATGAAATCTTAGCACTTCAGTCTAATGGCCTAGAATGAACGTCATAAAATTTAATGCCACAGCGATTTCGGTTCCTGGATTTTGACAATTTCCTAAGAACGGTCATGAATTTAGATCTGCAACAACTCCTTTGCGGTTAACTACTTTTGATCTTCACCAAGGAGAATATAACATTTACTTTTACTTAAAAGCCCTTTAAACAAGGAAGTTAACCGTACTATTGCGTGTGAAAATTTATTTTTTGTAAGTGTAATACTAAGTGTAAAAGTCTATAGTGCAAAAATTACATTGATATAAAAATTACAAGTTTTAATCTTGGAAAAGCAACCGAAGACCGAGGCAAAATGGTACACTAGGGCACTAGCATTCAACTATTTCTCAAATTGGCTTTATTTGACTATTTACAAGGAAAATTTTCTGTTGTTTCAAATGATATTTAAATCCTCTACATTAATGGAGCAGGTTAATTAATCTCCTGATTTGTCATTCTAGCTCGGTTTCCGTTACTCTCTACGATTAAAACAAATTTGTTCTAAATGAATGCTATTTGATCGCCAAGCTATGAATTGAAGTTCTCGCTTGAAAAGGTGATGAAGCATAAAATTGATATTGAAACTCATGTTTATACGCGTGCAGAATGAGAGATATTTCTGGAAAATCATACCTGAATATGCTATCAGATATCCAAACAGCTAATAATAGGCATGCAGAATTTGAAATTTCGCCTTACTGTCATTAATGAATAATCAAGTCAATGTTGAATATAATGAATTATGTTAACAAAATAATACGCATTAAGAAATCAATCATTTTGAGATGCACAAAATTATTTGACGACATTATTCAAAAAACCAGGAAACTGAAATTGCTTTACGCATTTTAATTAGGAATCAAAATTATTCGCGAAATGCGTAAGCTGAGTATATCGTCAGTTATAAATGTGAATGAAACTGTTTTTTTTATTAAAATAAACATCCGTCAAATTTATCTTTCCAGATTCAAAGGTCCAAGGTTCAGAGAAAGTGCGCGCAAAATTTTGAATTGTTTATTAAAAAACTACCTAAAATCTCATATATATTGTATTGGAAAAATGTTAATTTAGCGTGATTCAGGACAACGTGTGGTTGGAATACAAATATTCTGTCAATTTCAAATGAAGTTAGTATCAAATGACAGTAGCTTATTAACGAATGGCGTTGTGTAGTAGGTGTTGTTGAATAAATATAAATAACTTTTTTTAAAAATGGGATTGTCTCAGCGGATTTATCCCTAACAAGGCTAAATAAAGACAAATTCTTATATAGCTATCTCATCCCATTAAATTTTCTACCATTGAGCTGTTTCACTCTTTTTCATATTTAGATCATAAAATTAGTTTTGGTATATATCATTCAAAAGCACCACGCTCTTAACGAATCACGTAAGGTGCCTTAGAATAAATTACGAGAAATTACTAAATGGGCTGCAAGATTTAAACTGAAATGAAGTCAGGCGCATAATTTGATAATCGTATCTTTAGATTCTGCTTTCTGGGGTAGGTCTCTGCATTTAAACATATGTTTAATGTATAAAAAAGAACATCCGAAGCACATTCTGAATGCAAAAGTTAAGGCGGATTATAGGAGATGAGATTGAAATTTACTTATCTATTGCATTAATGTAAAATTTGTATATATTAACTTTTCAGGATCGAATTTTAAGAGGTATTAATTTACTTTATAAATAAAACGTGATGCTACAGATATTATCTGAAGATATTATATTCGGAATTACTTATTAATCAAATGTTGTCCACTTTTAGACTCCAATATTAAAGTTGCTTTGTTTTAATAAAAAAATGCATTTTCTAATAAACCACATAACTGTAATAATAAAATAATGTAATGAATTTCATCACGAGCAAAGATACTAGCTGTGTACCAATGTTATGAAGTCAAGGCCAATGAAATTTTAACTAACAGATTTAAAATAGAGATTTATTTTGTCAAATTAAAAATGTAACTTAAAAAACGTCTTAAATCTTTTCCTTATTATATCGCTCCTTAAGTCTTTTTTCAAAACTAATTCTTATAAATTAACTTTTTGATTATGTAATTGCTGATATTTAATTGCACCAAAGTTGTAGGCATAAACAAGTCTTCCGGAAATATACGATATAAATAACAATATAATCGATGTTGAGATTTAATAAGGCAAAATAAAAAACGGGTTTTGTGTAGTATAGCAGTTAAGAATGTAATCCCTTCATCACTTTAAAGATTTCAAAATCATTAGATTTCAAGCAGATGTACATTTCAAAATTTAAAAAAATATTAAAAATCACATTCGTTAACACATTTAATAACAGTGCAGTTACCTCCTTTGCAAATATTATGAATTATTAATTTTATATTGCATCTTATATATATATATATATATATATATATCAGTTTATTATTAATGAATTAATCTATATTATTATATATATACATATAATAATATACATTAAAATAGCCGAACAAGTGGACACTTTGTTAATGCTGAACTGAATGAGAGGATTGGTCTATTGAATTACGGAAAGCAACGTCTTCTTATCTTCTAGTTTTTTTCAAATATCCCTGTTTTATTTGGCTTGAAAAAATAAAAAAATTGAGCACCAAAGGATTACTGTTATCTTTTTGTAAATATTTGCATATTGTGTATTTGTCTATTTTGTTTAGAGAGCTTGACCAAACCATATATTTACTAATGACCATGTGTAAACTTCTTAGCCCTTTTAGGAATTTGAAAAGGCATTACTTTAAGAGAATTTTGAAAACTTTCAACATCATCTCATAGACAAAGCCTTCATTATTAGAGTATGGCTGCAAATTTTCTCAGAGAAATTTATCGAGCTACCTCCTCTAATACGATGACTCCGTGAGATCGTAACCTTAAGATCTGTAATTATGCCGTAACAATATGAGTCTTTTTGTTATTGGACGCCCTTAATAATATTGTGAGATGTCTATAATAGAGGATCGACTCTATAATTTGTGGTTATGTAGCCGATAAAATACTGACGACGCATTCATGTTTATTATTATGTATAATAATTAAATTTATTAGTTGGCAGAAATTTACATCTCTATGGCCTTAATAAAATCAAACCAAAAAAAATATAAACAACTTGGATAAACATAAAAGAACTTTGCACATGAAATGCAATGTGTATAAAACAATAGTCAATGGCGAAAAAAAATAGCATTTAGTGAAATAACAATTCCCCATATAAGTTAATCAGTCAATAAGAGCTTAATTATATATCATAATGAGCAGTAAATACAACATGTGGAGGCATACACCATTAAAAACGATTGCATCTGTGTTTACTTATGAAGTATGTTTATGATAATTCTGTAATCACTAGGATTATATTGACTAGCAACCAGCGTCTCATTTTAGAGGCAAGTATTTTGGCGTCGGCTTACTGAACTCGTAAAACTGTGGTTAAAAGTCATTTATAATTCAAATGTTGTTATAAAGGCATGATGATTTTTACTAATTTATTATCTTTTATTTTAAGTTCATTCCTGCGACATTTTTTTTTAAATTTCCTCTTTAAAATGAATCCTCTTTCAATTTTTATTAACTGTCAATGAAGATCATTGTTACACTTGCGGAGCTTATAATAAGGTTAAAAGGAATTAAAAAAATTAAGCCAAAGCTGAAAAATATGCATGAGTCTTGGAAGAAGTCGAGATTTTTGCAATTGAAATGATGTAATATTCAATTGGCCCAAATGCAAGTATGAAAATGCATTTAAAAATGGCGGCTAAGTCTACCGAAATAAAATCTAATTGATTTTAAAATTTTATATGTATTTGGACAAGCAAACTGTGATATTTAATTATGAATTAAAATTTCTACTTATTAGTTTGCATTAACTTGTTGGCTTAATTTAGTTACTTAATTTCTGCAAAATAAATCAGAATTAAAATTTAAAAAAGCACTAAACAAAATTTGAATTTAAGAAAATTGAAATTTCTAATAAAGTATCGGATTTTTTCTTTGCTCTAATGGGACCGATATTACTCTAAAATTTCCCAGGTTTGTCAGATATCAGTTAGGATTAGAAAGAAGGATTCTTTAAAACCAGACTGAAAACGACCTGTCATGATGCAAATAATGTATTTGTTTGATTAAACTGTCGTGGCTAAAATCATTAACTGCATCAAATCCGATCCTGAAAGTGTAAATTCCTTCTTTCAAAAATTAGGTCGTAAATTAAAAGCGTGAAAATATTTGTAGAAATTAGACTTATTTTTCGAAATATCGATGTGATTACTGCTCCTGCGACAAAATTAACAAAAATTTTAAGGGCGTAATTTACGGATATCCAGTAAATCACTAAACGGTGATAGATCAGAAGAGTATACTTTAAAATATTTCAGTAATATTGAAATCAATTGAATTTTTGGTAAAAAAATGCCAAACGGTTGTTAAGGTTATGTACTAAAGTACTAAACTCCTGCACATAAGAAAACAATATTTTATACAACAATAGTTCTCATGTTCAAATTTCATTAATTTTCACCTTTTAGTTCTGATTTCTTTTGGTTGACTTTTACCTGAACGAATATTTTACATTATGATTGTAAATAGCGCATAATATAAATTAATTCATCTATATGAAAACTTCCGTTTTGTTTTGGCATGGTGGTTTAAATCGTTTTATTTTCGGGTTTTATTTGTAAATAATGCAATTTCACTGAAAATCTAAGAGTCAGTCACAGTATCCAAAAGAACAGAATAAAAAATGATTTATTGTTGTAATGTTCTGAGACTACAACGGGACCAAGCCTAAGATAAAAATATTTTCGATGTATTTGAACATGCAGTGTTTGTGGATATTTTGAAGATGCTCATTTTGTCTAAATTTGCCTAAATATAATGTTAAATTTTACAGTATAAGTTAGCTGTCACCAATTTGGATATCTCAAGCTGAGAAATATAGGAACACGTTGCTTACCAAAAATTATTAGTAGTCACCGTTTGTATAAGAAAGTTAAGGAGAATTAATGAAGACTTATTCATTCACCTGTATGATACGCATTCGAAGGCTTGTATATCATGAAACACCATGACTAGCGAAAATTTCCAAATTTAAATTCTGATTGCCAATATAAAAGGGTATTTTTAACTGAAATTCAATAATTCTCGGATTTCATTGACGGTTCTTTAGAAGTCTCCCTTCTCCTCGCTTTGAAATTTTGTAAGTTCAACCCTTTTATTTTAGGCCTCGTTCAGTTTTTAATCTCTTTTTATTTTACGTTCACACACATTAAACTAGTATTCGAATGGAAGTAATTAATAAACACTAAATAAAAAGCAGCAAACACAGTTCCATAAAACGAAGTGTTTATAGTAAATTTTATTTTAGTAGAAATGGATTTACTCTTTTCTATATACTTAAAAGATAATTGAAAAATGCCTTTAATAAAAATTACATTTTTCCATTCAAAATCCGGTAACATACCTAGTAGGAATGGCACATTTTGTTGGCAAAGGTATTGTTGTTGCGGGAGTTGCAGTATCAAAAAGCTGAAGTGTAAAGTTATTTCCGTATTAATCAGACTGTGAATAAGGAAAGAAACGTAGAATTGTATCCCAAGTTATAAATATGCACGTGACATCTAAGAGCACAGCTCCTGAGCAGAAAATAAACATAAAACTTAATAACAATAAAAATTGTGATTTTTATTTCTATTTCTATTTTTGACATTTTCTTGATGCCTTTAGTTAATCTAAAGTTTTAAACTTAATTGATATACGTAGCATTTTTTAACAAGGTTAGTTGTACTTTAACTATTTATGCACCTTAACGATCAAGAGATAACCGAAGAATCCTGAAAGTTAGTTATTTTAAAATAGACATAAAAAATTGTAAAGAGATAAGCAAAATAAAATTCAGCTACTTATATATGATTTTGATGACTAGATATGCTCAGATTAAGAAAAGAATTTGTATTTGTGAAGCACTAGCTTCATTTCACATTTTATACAGCACAACAAATTTTTAAAATGAAGATACCTAAGTTTAGACAGAAATAATATTAAATACAAAATTATTTATCAGGTTTTGAGCTATATGTTTAGGGTACGATTACTTCAATTTAGTTTATTAATGTTGATGCTTATCTGTGGTAAATAATAAAATATTATTTCTTCTTTCAGATTGTGTGATAATTATCATTATTAATAACTATTTCTAGCCCTAATGTACACTCCAAATAAAGAGCATATCTGGCGTATTTTATTGTCTCAAGTTTATAAAGGAAATACGCAAGCTCAGCAGCAAAACACTTATGGAAACGTTGTGAATGAATAGACCTGTGGAAGGTAGTTTTCACCTCCACATTTCTAAAAGGATGACTTCAGTCTGAAAGCCGAGAGCAGGATGCTCAAAAAACTCAATTCTGAGCAATTACAAGTTGGCATTCATGAAAATTCAACCTGCACTACTAAAGAATTGAGTAAAACCTTTAACATAAGTCGCCATATGACCATACATAGGAAACTGAAAAGACTTGGATGGGAAGTGGTCCCTCTCCCACACGATTTGTCAGAAATCTACAAGCAACAGTGAGTGATCTCTTGTGTTTCACTGCGTTCTCGTGAACTTCAGGCACCTTTTTTAGACCCAATTATAACTGACAACAACAAGAAGTGGATCCCCTGCAACAATGTTAAACACAAATGAGAATGACCAAGTCGTCATTCAAAGCCAATCCCCCGACCGAGAAGTAAACTGCACCAGAAACAAATTCTTTAGTGTATATGGTGGGATTTGAAGGGAACTGTTTATTATGAACTAGTGGGTGACAATCAAACAATAACTTCTGAAGTTTGCTGTCAGCAACTAACTCGTTTAAAAGCAGTTAACAGCAGGGAAAACGGCCTTTTTTGATCAATCAAAAAGGAATGATTCTGCACCATGACAATGCCAGACCCTACACTTCAAGAACAACCAAAACATCTCCTTGAAGAATTTGGCTGGGAAGTCATGCACCACTCACCATATTCTCCCGATCTCACACCAACCGATTTTCACCTTTTCAAGAGCTTACAAAATCATTTAATGGAACAAAGGCTTACTTCGAGAGGTGAGGTCGAAATGAAGGTATTTTTTTAGTCTTAACTGACTAAATTCTAAGAAGAAGGAATAAGAAAGCTTATGGCAAGATGGGAAGATGTAATTAATGAAAATGGTGACTATGTTGAACACTAAATAAACGTATTTTGACAAAATTTTCACTTTAATCCAAATTTTAAAAAATGGACGGAACTTCTGCTACAACCTGATGCTAACAATATTCCAAATAGTTTAATCTTTTGTTGAACGGTTCATGACCCATAAAATTGGATTTGCTATGTCTAAAATTAATGTTTTAAGAGATAAACATTATTGAATTTGTAAGAAAATCCAACTGTGATTTTTACAAAAATGAATTATGACAAAATAATCTTACAATGATACACAACTCAGATTCAAATATCAACACTGCATTTAACAAAATTTGATTACTTATTTAAAATATGAAAATTTTCGTGTTAGTATGCAATCATCCACGGATTTTTTCAAATGGTTTTGGCACAAATCTAACTGTTTATTTGGGTGGACTTTCAATACAGTTAACACTTACAGATTTACTAGCAAAGTAATGTTTATCAGAATAACAGAAATTAAAATAGTCTCATATAATTAAAAAATCAACATTTTGAAAGCAAATTTCTCCTCCTATTCAAATATTTATTAACACGAACAATGCGATTTATTACTATCATTTTTCACACTAATACTGACATTGAATAACAGCAACCCAATAAATGATAACAGGGAGGGGATCAAAAAGATACAAACATCAACATCAGTGTGTCAAAGAGTTTGACTTCAGTTGAGTTTTGAACTTAGGTTGTACAAAATTTACTAAATAGACAGTTTACGTTTCAAAATTTTACTATTCGTCTCCTGGAGAACACCAAATGTTTGTTAAAGATATTTAGTGCATATTGAACGAAATAATTGAATTAAGAGTGGCTCGGTCTTGCTAATTAAATGTATTTTGAGATGGCAAGTGGTCTTGCATTATATTTTGCAGCTTGGAGTTTTAGCCTATTAGTGATGAGGTAAATATTTAATTTAACGGAGCTTCGTGGGCCATGGTCATTCAAAGTATACAATTATTCTTATTTTTGCATTTTTTGCGATTGACCACTTCTCTTTGTTTATTTGCTAATTGTTTACCAGTTTCATGCCTTATTAAAAATGAAGGATCATTTCTATTAAGTAAGATGGGAAAATTTTAGCAAACGTGAACAACATTATACCTGATCTTAGCATATATACGATGCCAAAAGGAGAAATTGCGTGGATTATTTTAATGTATTCATACTTTAAACAATATTCAATATGAATTATAATCACGTTAGTGTTTTAAATCATCAAGCCGTGTACGGTGCTTTTGACTAATAGATCAAAATTACCTATTGTTGATCAGCATATCATACTGGAAATTTTTGTTTTGCCTATTAAAGTAAGATAATAATATTAGCATTCGCATTTTAAAAGTATTATCCTTTTAATATTGCTAATTCTACACAGCCTACCTTTGATTCATAATTATCTCTTTGACATATTATTCACGCATCCTGCATTCTTGACCATATTTGGAAAAAATTGTTTGATGATGCACAAGACTCCTTTTTTTAAATCGTAGCATCTTCTATGAAGTCCTTTAAATATATTTATTTTTGAACTGCTAAAATGATCGATTAGTAACAGTAGCAGGTTTGAATAATTTCCATAATTTCTTAAATACTATTTTCCTCGTTAAAGACATTTGCCTTTGTTTACTTTGCCAAAAAATGATCATGAGTTTAATAGATGTCTTCCTTTCATTTAGCTCTTTTTAGTGTTTTTAGAACTTTTAAAATTAGAATATTAAATTCACGATAGCAAATAGCAATAAAAACATGAGAATAACTTTAATAGGCGCCTTGTTATTAATCCCATTTAAATATCAACTTTATTGTCTAAAATAAACTATAATGAATTTCATTTTGATACCTAAGGCCGACTTAATACTGAAAATGATGGAATTATGAAAGGTATAGGACAGATGCTCCAAGTTCTAAAGGGAAAATAGGATAACAATGACATCTAAAGAAAGCTTTTTTGAATTATTGTTTCAAGGCAAAAGTCTTGCTTCACTTCCATTTAACTTTTATTTTCAGTGTATGTTAACAATCATGAGTGTAGTCATGATTTAATTTGCGATTGGGAAAAATTATCGCACCTCAGATTTGTAATCGGCAAAAAATCGACTCTCACTCTAAGCAATCTCCTGTGCTTAGGTCCTTTTAAAATAATTTAATGGTCAAATTACTTATAAATTGTTTATTTGTTTATTTCCCTTCATGTGTAGATAGTTAAATTACTCAACATGACTATTGTTAGACTCCCAATGTCGGGCAGTATAAATATTCCCCTAAGAAGATTACAACGACAAATCGTATAAGACAAAAATGTAAATTTAAATTAACTTTTCAATATTTCTATTAATAAAAGCAGAATCAGAAGAGGATGAAATGGTGAGGATTGAGCAATGGAATAAGGAAATTAATATTTTTTCTAAGTGCCAGAATCGACAAGTTTACTGTTTTCAAGTTGAATCTAGAAGAGATTTTTGTTGTTAATCCGACATCTTGCTCTTATGACGCATTCAAGTTCTTAGAGAATCTAAGTGTCAACTGCCAAGTGCCAAGTATACTACCTAATTCTTTAATTCTGCAATTCTTCAAACCATGAATGTAGAAAATTATCCGGCAAAGTAACACGTCATGAAATGTTGATAAGAAAATTGACTTGATTGACTGGATTTCATTTACGCCGAATTCTCGGGTAATGAGTTTGTCTCATAACTCTTCCAAAAATTACATTTTATTTACAAAAATAGGCTAGATGCCATAATATGTTATTTGTTATTGACCTCTTGCAATTAGGAGAAATGCCAATTACTATGCTGATATATTATTGACATATTAATTCATATAACCGGATATACATAATGCAATGACAAATAAAATTAATTTTATATTAAAGTTGCTTGATAATTTTATTTCCTAGATTAATTGCAATACATTACCTATCTAAGCCATAATAAAAGCCAAGCAAATTAGATTTATAAAATCTTTGCCTTTTCACCAATGTGTTGTTGATTTATTTAAACTAAAGCTATACTATCATATATGCTACTTTTAAAAAGTGTTTGCGTTTTGCTTCACTGGACAATAATTAAGCAATTGAGTTTATGGGGTCTTTCTGAGCCGCCTTAATTAGAGGGAAAATAATCGAACAAAGTCTCCAGACTGAGTTATAATTAGTCGAAAGAGTTGCTTTTAAACAATGTTTCAAAAAGAGGTTTAATGTTTTTTTGTTTAATTGAAAACATCCTTACGTTAGTTGTTAAAATATGCTCATATGAATTAATTTTTCTAGTTTGAATAATTTTTTAAATAAGGGCGTTTTTATGTGAATGACAAGATTAAGCCTTGTCTTGACCCGACTTGTATCAATCAAGATAAAATTTGGCAGTAAAAAGTGCAATTAAATTCAATTAACCTTTTTACACCAAAGACACTTACGTGAGTACTGCAGCAATAATTTGAACTTGGAATAAAATTTATTTAAAAATTTTAATGCCTTACTCATTTCAAAATTCTTTCTTAACAGTTAATTTGACTTCAAACTGTATGAGGTCCAACCTCACGTAACGTATATGTTTAATTTTGCACTGATTTGGAATGTCAGACATAAAAAACGAGTTCTAAATCTTAATTCGTTGCCAAATGCTGCTTTAATGTTAATAGGATCGTAAGTCAAGATATTAAATAATGCGTCCATTCATTTAGACGTTGTTTCATTGAAAGGTATTGAGCAAATGTCTGTGAGCACAAGCGTAAAGCCCTCTAACATTCATGCCATTTTGCACATTTCGGTGTTTATATTCTTTGATTTATTTCCACTTCTGGCTCCAAATGTCAGGCTTGAATGTGGAACAATCATTAAAAAACGTACAACCTAAAGCAAGTAACTACACTTAAATTTATATGGCCAGTTTGTTCTGTTTAATTGTTATGCAACCAATAATATGTGCTATTAAACTAGCAGGGTACATCCGAAATATATGAGTATCTGCACAAATTAGAGTCGCGTTAATCCCAGAGTTAATTTTTTTATGTGCACAATTAATCCCCAAATTATTTAATCAGCTCTATGTGTCATTAAATGGTTTTTAAATTCCAGTTTTCTTCTCTCTATTTTTGTCCTTTCACTTTGTTTCTTCTACTCCTCTCTTATGTCATTTATTTTCCAGTATGCTAAAATGACTTTTCGGGATAGATTTATCTTAATCTTGCATACTATTGCAGATTTATTTCACATGTTGAAGTCATTCTTTTAATAAAAATAATTTTTAATCAATGGGGTATTTTTAATTTAGTATAACGATATATTGCAAGATAGCGAAATTCCACCATCTTACGCACAGATGTTTAAATATAAACCGCAACACAAATTGTTTTATCATTCTCTGCTTGTATCCATTGTAAATCTTCATATTTCTGATATTATTATTTCAAATCTTAATAAAATAGTGATAATTAAATTTAAAAGGAAATATGCATATTAATTGCCTGATTTTACAAATATGTATAAGCGATAGTTAGTAGTAGCTTGGTATTATAAAGACTACTGAATCTAGCTAAGCAATCATTCTTCCAAATCCTTAAGATCTTCTCCTTAAAACGAGGTGGATAAAAGAGGGACCTTTGGTTATAGAGCTTAATCAGGAACGGAGAAAAAGCTCAGGAGAAGCGGAAAAGGTTTGAGTAAGTGCAAATATATGGGGTGAATGGATGTGTGTGCGTATTTAGTGTGCGTGCACAATGTTTTTTATATAGAATAAATACCTAAAGAAATTGAGTAAGAGAGTGCTGGCTTAAACTTCACAACATCGAGATTCAGCATCGCGCTATGGGAAAACCTGTCTGGTTTGATCTGATTTGAGTGGGAGTGACAATGAATTTCTTAAAGCAATGTTTGAAATTAGGTGATATCCACTGATTGCGTTGACCATTCGTACTTGAGTACGTTGTTATTTAGACACAACGAATAAATTATTCATATTTTTGTATCGACCCTAATAAAACCAATTTTGATCAATTATTATTAACGAAGTCTCCTTTTTATGGATTTATGTAAATTTAGGTAAATGGTGGAGAACATTTTTTGACTATGATAGGGTTTAATTTTAAATGCAAATGTTCATATTACTCAATTTTAATCATCTTCCTACATTCTACATGTCCTGCTGTCACATAATGTGTGTGATGCCAATGGGAAAAGACGTTTCAATCATAAAAATTGGAAGAGTTTTTAAATCAAAAACCAATGGCTTTGGTTATGCAACAACCAACAACCGAGTACATATTTTATTTGCTTTGTTTTAGGTGTAAGATTGATAATAACACCAATATGACTTAAAGCAAACCTGCATCATTGCTATCTGTTGACCTTGCGTTATAGTTCATGAGCAACGGAATAGTTTCAGATGACATTGAAGTAAGCAATCACTAAGAAAGCATATTTGTTTAGATCAGAAAATTTAAGAGAGTATCTTAATTGCATTTCAGTGTTTTCAGTAAAATTCATATAAAGGTTTATTTCGCGGTCATTTAATTTTTTCATCAGCAGCGTATCATCTCTAGTTATAATTGTCTCTCTTGTTGAAAAAAGAGAGTTGGTAGAAAAAATTCGGCTATCTACTATAAAATGTGCATAATATTGCAAAAAATTAACAAATTATTTTCTTTTTCTTTCCTTATGCAACAAAATATATATATATATATATAAAATATTTAGCCCTCCTAAATATATATTTTTCTCTATGAAGAGAATAAAATATATCTTCTAGACTGTATATTTTTCCATTAAGGATGTCTTTATCAGGCTGAAATATTCTGTGCTTTTTCTCAAGATAGGTTAATTTTACTGTTTTACTTTTCGGAGTTTATCTCCAAACATGACAAAATGTTATCAAAGTGCTTATGAGAAATTAGACGAAAATCCATTATGGAGCACTAGCTGTTTTGTGGAGGATTATCAGTTGGTATAAGAAAGTAAAAAGTGATCGTGCGAGTTTCATTCGGAATGAATACCACTAATATAAGTACGGTAAAATCGTTTGTTGAGTTGTGCCGTTATTTTTCATTACATTTTGATAGCAGAGATTATTTCTTTCAAATTATATAATAAAATATTATTCACAAACATTCGAAAATCAAACTGTCGTAAAAATAGAGGAGAATAACATTCGCAATTGAAAAATCAATTTTAAATATTCTACTTTCAGTATATTGATCAATTTCATTATATCTGTACATTTTATTTGTTGTAGATGATAGATCGTGTCATTTTTATCAAAAATTAAACACTTTATTAATAAGTAAAATACTGATCTATTTTAAAATATTAAATCAGGTGAAGCAAAAGTAATACAGACAGATTGAGAAAGTAAAATTCGAGATAGAAATTAATTTAAAAATGGAAACAATATTTGTGATACTAATATCATCAGATATTTGCTTCTATTTAGTTTTCTTTATAATTAATTATATTTTAAGATTTTTTGGCAAGAATTAGTGGTCTAAGGCGTTATATTAACATCTGTCAAGACTGGGTTAAAAATAGAATGAATATAAACAATTAACGGTTAATTCGTTCATTAAGCGCTTCAGTATTATGCTGGACATAAAATTGCTACTTCCCATTTTATGATATTTATTGTGTTAATAGTGTTATATTATAAAAAATGTCTATCTGTTTGTGATAACCTATTGTGCGTTTTGCATGCGTAAAAAATAATATTTTACACAATGAAATATGACAATATTTAGCCAGCAGAATTTTTGTCCGATGAATCTGGGATTGTGTTATATTATTAAATTCAGCGAATGATTTTATACTTAATATTAGACAGAAAAGGTTATACGAGCATTTCAAAAAAGCACTAATAATAGATTCCAAACAAATTGCGACTAAATACGGTTGTAAAAATTACTTCTTAGGTCTAAATTCAAATTCTCCGCTAAATCAATTACAATTTAAATTTAATTTGTCTTTAAACTGATAGCTTCATGGTTTTGACTAAATTTATTGAAACAATCACTTTTTATTAGTTGTAATGACTGACAAACTTAAATACTGCTTAACAAATAGCATATTCACATTTGTTTATTAAATTCATATTGTTGTAGCATTTCCATCAACCGGAGGAGCCAAAACAGCACAATAGGGGAAAAACACCAGAAATACATTGAACTTTAACGCAGCGTTTGATGGTTCTTTTAGTCCCAAGTAACGGAAGTGCTGAGAATCAATTTTTGCCTCTTTGTGGTCTTTGAAAACAAAGCAGGTTGGATAGAGTTTATTTTGAATTCCTTTTGATTTACATTTCATTTTGTTGCTTTAATGTAGTTCATTTTAACAATTCACCAATTGCGTTACTTAAAATGTCGCCCGTAGGCGCCTCATTTTCTAAAAAAGAGATATAATTAAATTAAAAATCGTGCTTGCCTTTTCTAGGAAATCATTGCAATTTAGTAATTTATAAAACTCATTCCCATAATCTGTTTAAGAGATTTTGAGTGTTACTTGTTACTTAGATTTTATATAAGTTTTGTTATATAACAAATATACAAAATGAATTTTCATCAAAATGAAAATATGGCAGAACCACTGTTCATCCTGTTCAACAGATAGACTACAAAATTTTAATTTTTCAACATATCTTTGTTTAGTTTATTACATATTCCACTCAAGTAAATTGTTAACATTTACTTTTGTTCCTAAAAATCACAAATACTGCTAACAAGTGGCATAAAATTTTAAATGGCTGGACAATTTTTATCTGGATTTTTCATTTATATTTAATACGGTCTTTTTAGGAATCGTGCGGGGAAAAGAAATGTAGGAACTATCTGTCTGTGGACTTTCAGTTGACATGTAACTCAAAAGGTTTTTTTGAGTTCAATTATCTAATCGTACTATAAATTTATTTGAGATTCAATAAACTTCTGTAGTTACAAAACGTAAATTTAGTCCTTATCAGTTTTGAGACCAATCATAAATGGCCTGATTTTCGACACTTGAAGATTTTTACATAATTATACAGTGCATATTTGGCTCAAGAAATCAAGTAATATTGAACTGCAAATAAACTTCTCATTTTTGGACATAGATTTAGAATTTTTAGCAATCTCGTCCACTATGTTGAGATTTTTAGCTGTTAAATTTCTGATAAAAAATTTTGCTTTCTCAGTCACTGAATGAAAATGGAATTGGAGTGGCAAAGCCGACCATCTTGATTAAAAAACAGTCATAAAGTGCATGCTATCGTGGACAAGCATTTACCACAATCCAGGGGACGGTTCATGAAAAGGGAATTTTGAAATTCAAACTGCCTCTATAGCAAATATTGTACAATCTGAATCTAAAAATTAATCGAAGTTAGGCCTAATGATGTCTTGACGTTTCTCTCTCATCTTTTTTGTCCTCTAGCAATTTGCAATTTGTTAAATTTCCAGACAATTAATTTCCTACTTGTTAAAATTTGAAAACTTGTTTTATCACTGCAGGTAGTAATCAAAATAAAAGAATATGGTATATGCGACAGTCCATAAAAGATTTTTCTGAATTCATTTTGATTTTGAAGTGTTTTTAAACGTTATTGAAGGTGTTTTCACCTAAAATCAAAGAACTCATAAATACTCAGATTCATATCAGAAATTGTTTTTCGACAATATATTTGAAATATTCTGTTACATCAGTAAATTGTTCTAAAAGTATTAATCAAAAACGAGTGATTTTTTATTATAATCTGCTCTTCTCTGTAGGATGCCGTAACCGACTTCAAGATTCCCTAAGACATTGCACTATTTACAAACACGACCCGACAACACCGCAATACAAAACGACCCAAACCACCACATCGACACAAGAAGCACGCTTTCTTATCGATAGATCGATTTATATTATGCGCCATTTGCAACCATAATGTAAAGGGGAATTAAAAGAAGGAGGCATTGAAAGGTAAAAAGTAAAGAGTCTTACAAATAAGAATTATTTTAGGAAAAATATTATTTTCTTATATATACCAGTTTCCTTCAAAGTGGCTTGTGAAAATAAACTTGTGTTTAATGCAAGCAATATCATTTAATGTTATGCATGACTGAGAACTTTACATTCTCTGACGCTTGATGCTTAATTTATGGACCAAATATAGGCATCTTCTTTTGGAGGAAAGTTTTTATAAACGAATAACGTTGAAATTCTTGAATTTAAAAAAAACCGTTTGCGAAATTTAATTTTATTCATTTCAAACCAAAAAAGTTTAAATTATTGATTATTGAAGTAAGAAAATTTTAAATACTAAGAGCACAAATAAATCCAAGGGCCAAAATCTGTCCTGCAGTTAAACAAAATTTTTAAAGAGTTTGCATTTTTTCATTTTACTTGAAGTTATTTTTTAGTAACATCATAAATGACAACTTGACAGGAGAAATAGTTCATAGATTAATAACAAATATTCATTGTCATTTAAATTTTCCTGATGTGTGGAGTTGCGCCTTATGAAATACGAATCAAATTCATTTGCTTTTAAGCCATAATAAACCAAAAATAGACATATTTTCGTGGCTTCTTCATTAGTTTCCCGCTGGTGCATGCGTTCTTTTTAGTTTTCATTGGTATCAAATAATTTCTAATAAATAGGAAGCTACTACCTAAAGAAAAAGCCTACTTGATCGAAAGTTATATCAAATGATCAGCTGAATAGTGTCTTTAAAAATCTCGCCTCACCGAAAGCATATCTCTAAGATTACTTTTGTCACGACTTCAGAGAGAGCATCGAATATGTTGGACTTATAAAATAAGTCCAAGGCTAAGAATAGCTCTCTAGGGTAGCCGTCATATTAACATTTGTAGAATAACAGCAGTCTAATTTAAATAATTTAAGGGTAAGAGAAGAATCAATTACAAATTTGATGCTACCGTCTCCTTAAGACGTAGTTGTTAAAAGTCAAATTAGCGAAACAATATTGTAAATATTTTTAGGGTATGGAGAAAAAGTTTGCAAATACATAAAAACTATTAGTAACTTCTCTACAAAGGGTATTTAATTTAGGAGAAAAAATGTTGGTCTACCCTAAATTACTACAATTACCATAGACACATCTCAAAAGGTTATACTTAAATCCATGTTCATGGCGTTTATTTTTACTAATTTAATATATTTTGTTCTAATATGCGACAAAGATACAGCAAAAGAAAAATATTTTAATCAGCAAAGTTAGACAGATTTTGTAAAATTCTAGACAGATTATTTGTCGATTTTGCAGCACTGAAATAAACCTTGCAATAAAATCCTAATAAAACAGGAATTATAAAATCTAAATTACTAGAATTATTGCCAAAGACCATTAATTCTCTGTTTGTTTGTAGACTTATTCTCAAGTAACAGAAATGACGAGTGCTTTATCTCGTGCCCCCAACAACAACAAGGGAAAAAGGGGTCTATTTTGCCTTAAGGGTATCGTATTCTTTTCTAGGGGTGAAAAGGGTAGTAGCAGATCATTAAAAGGTTTTATTTTTATGGTATTTTGATCAACTGAGGCTGTTGATGAACAATTATACCTCAATGGGTCATGCTTATCTTTTTAAGAGTCTGTATTTAAAGATCTGATGTTCAGGTATCTGAATGGCATCTTTCTGTGATGTTTTGTCTTATTACTGTCAAACATCAAAACTTGTGAAATGTTACTTCCTTAGACTTTATAATGTTAACTGAATCGTCCGTTTTTTTCAAAAAAGGATACAGTAAAGTTTAATCTTTATCACAAGACTCCAGACGCCTTGTGAATTTAACTTCTCAATAATTAGAGCCTATTAACCGGTCGATATAATTCAGTGATTGATCATGCTACTTTAATCTATTTTTCTTCACAACCATATGCAAGCAGATGAGACCAGCAGCAGTAACCTTAACACAGCACTTAAGACGAGCTGAACTAACCCTAAATAAGCAAGGTAGAACTTATGTTATCTTAACTCTATCGCCTACTCATTTTTGACTTCCTCCACTGTTTCACACATTATTGACCTCGTTTATTATTCTTTTATTCACATGCCCTTATCTGACAGATTTTTAATCTTTTTATTGCGATATCATTGAGTCTCTTTTAAATAAAATACTTTGAAACCGGAAGTTATTTTCAACACATTCTTAAACAAAGTTTTAACTGGACAATTACGATAAAATTTTCTTTGTCAATTTTGTCGATATTTTAAGAAATAATTCTCGAATGCTGAATTTATAATGCATAATCATGCCGAAGCATGCAATAATATGATAAAATTGTCATACAATTGATTCTATTACTATTATTACAAGCAGTAATACAAAACTTTCCTATTTTAGTTGTGGGAGCAGGTAACATTGAATAAAAGAGAGTTCAAAAATGATAAAGAGGAGGAGGTCAAAACGATAAAGAAAGCAATATTAAGGCATCAAAGAGTCTTACTTCGTTTGAGTCTTGGACTCTGATTGTACAATACTTACTGACTTGTCACTTCCCTTTCCAAAATTAAAATTTCATGATTCATTCTCTGGATTGAGGCAGATGCTTGTCTGAGATGTCCAATACTTATTGAACGGTATTATTTAGTCAAGTAAGCTGAGTCTTGCCGCTTCACCTCATTTTTCTTCTTCCATTGGTTGAGATGACGAATCTTCTTACATGTAGTACATCAACTTACGATTTTAACATAGTAAAGGTGAGATAGACAAAAATTTAAGTTAGCAAAGCTCTGAGGCTGTTTTCACTCTAAATTAACTATTTGAACTTAATTAATTATTCCTAATTTACTTTACATAAAAGAATAAACATAAATTCTGTAAATGTTCTAATAGTAATGATTTTATATAAAATATCATCATGTTTATTCCACCATTAATCGGCAATTCTTTTAAAAGTTACATTTCGCAAAGTCCCCTTTCTTTATCCTTCCAATTTCTTTCTTTTGTTCCCTTCTCAATGCTAACATCACTTTGTTTTGCGAACAGTCAATCAGATGGACTCCATTGTTCTGTTTCCTGCCCAATTTAGAAATTAAAAAATAAAATTGTTGCAAATTTAGGCAAATAATATAAAAGTTATATCGATTTTCCTTTAATAAATACAATTTTACCTGGATTAAGTTAGGGACCTAACAAAAACGTATTCAAATTTAATGCAAATAATGCGTTTTTTGTAATAATAAGGCCCTATCTTTTGCTATCTAAATTGCTTTACAAAGGTCAAAAGTCATATTCAGGATCTTTGAGACATATGTTATCTTCAGTTAAAAAATAAACATTTATCATGTTGTTCTTTCTGTGAACTTACTCAAAAGTTACCTAGTGTTAAGTGAATGATATACTCAGGATAATTTTAAACGCCCCCAGGTAAACAGTGTCATCTGAAAACGAATAATGAGTAACTTGTTTGCTAAGAACGCCTTTTCGGGAAAATTTCTAAATTGACGGTCAAATAAATGGGCAGGTCTTCAGTTGGGAAAATTACACATAATTCATATGAAACTGAAATTCCACCTACCGAAATTAGGCAACTCTTAATGGGCATAAACAATATGTTAATTTAACTTCGAGTGGAATCTAAAATTGGGGTGAAGAAAATAATCTTGAACACTGAATCCTTTTGTCGAATTTATTTCTTGTCTTGCTGAACGTTGACCTTAACTGAAAGATGTGATATATTATGCAGTAACCTTCCATCTGATTGGTATTTTGCAAGTTATCTACCAACCAAAAGACTCCTTTGTTTTGAAGATAAAAGCCACGGAAACAATTTAAGATCACGTTATCTAGATTTTTTTAAAAAGATAACAAAAATACCTAATTTCAATTTGATTTTCATGCATCACAGTTTATTTGACGGTTTCTCCATTTTCAAAAGAGCAATTACATGGCAAGATATATTGCTACGCCTACATCAACAATTAACCCAATATTTCTTAGGGAGCTCAAATGAACGTCGGAAGCACTTTTTAATTTTGCAACTCCTCAATCGCTACATGTTTGTGTCTTTTAACTATTTCTCTTGTCTTCAACGCCTCCGTATCTGTTTTGGCCTAAATGTAACAAATCAAACATCGACTCGCCAATTCCTACAAGACAACGTTTAACAATCACTGGCTCTAGAATTAAGCATGTATCAAAACTGTTAGCTAAATAATCAGATAACTCAAAGATTCAAAAACTCAGATGAGATAGAATTTATCAATTATTTAACGTTTCACTCATTATTACTCCCTTTCCTAATTAAAAAGGAACCATCTCTCTTTATCCTTCAACCTATTTAGATACCTCTCTGTATTTGAACAAATTGTTGTCCTAACATAGAAAGATAACTTTATTTGTTCACATTTTGCAATGAGTATTTGTCCTGCGTATTTGAAACATACATTAAATATATGGAAGATAGTGTACTGTTACTGTAAAAGTAACTTGTCTATTAAATTCATAAAATTAACTTTGAATATCTTTTTCTCATCAAAATTACAAGGTTAAGTGTTTACTATAAATAAATATTAGAAGTATTTTACTTTTTCGTTTATTATATAAGTTCATTTATTTAAAGGTTGTATTAGATATATGAATTGGACAGAGGGATCATAACTTACAAGTTCCTTTGCACGGAAGTTAGAGGCCTTAAAGTCACCTTTTCTGCACTTTATTTTTTTCAGCTTTTATTTAGTTCTGAAAGTTATATTCAGAGAAGCGTTTTCTCTTCAGTTTGTTGAATTTGAAATAATTATGTTAAGGTTCACATCCGGTTGCGCAGAATACAAGTGTGATTGCATAATAAATTTCTTTTTCACACGCTTGTCGTAGCCGACACGAAGATGTTTAAATTAACCAGACTTTGTGTGGTAGTCAGTGCATTAAATCTCTTTTATATATTAAGTTTATTTGTTCTCAATGATTTATTATTCACTGTATCAATCATTAAAATAACCTCTTTATGCTTCCTTAAAATTCTAACTTCACGGAAGCTTCTAGAGATGGAAATGAGGTCACAATTTGTTCCAATTTCCTCAAATCTTACTACAAGATCATTTGGTAATTTTATAATTCTCATCCCAGAATATGGGACAAAAATTCTGATACAAAAATCGGACACTTCCATTTTGCTACTGCAAAAACAATTATCACTGCAATCTTTCAAACGGTTGCTTAATTTAATTGAATTTCCTTTTTGTGTTAAACGAAGATATTAAAAGTATATCCACAAACCTTGTTGAAGTTAGACCTATTCGAGTAGTTTTAGATGACATTACCTTCACAGAGCTAAATCATTGTTTATGGCGGAATAAGGTGACTGAGTAATAAGTGCAATTCAAATGCGAATATTTCTCAATTTTACTTTAGCATTGGCAAAGAGTACCATAAAATATTAAATGCATTGTGTGCATACATTTGTTTTAAACTTTATTTTTTATAATACTTCGAAAGAGAAATATTTGTAGCGGATGCTACATCAGTAAGTCTCTTTGCTACACCTAAGTAATCCTCCTGAGCAGCCCCAGGATAGCCTCTAGCAAATATCGCAAATAGCCTCTGCGAATATCAGTTCACTCCCAAATTAGCTAAGCTATGCCCAAAGTGGTAAGAACCAAAAAGATGCTGAGTGGAGAGGGTTTATTGATCACTTCGTTGTTTTATGAGTCAAAAGCTTAGTCATTAAATATAAAACCACGCTAGGCTGCAGGGATCTTGATTGCTGATTGGTTGAGGAGGTCTCTGCACACACGTCCGCGCTTGTTCTCAACGCGACCGGTTATATACCGCACTTCCCAGAAAGCTCTAGCGCACGTGATTCAATCAGCCTTGTTAGCGTTGTGAACCCCACATATTCCAAATATTCTAAAATAACACATATTGCCTAAAAAGGCCGTCCGGAAAAAAATTATTTTCTACCGTTGCTTTTATAAGAAACTACTTTATATATTCAATTTAAAAATTGCTATTCATTTTTAACATTATGAATATTTATATGAAACATTTGTAATGGCTTCTTGTGCAAACGTGCAGCTGGTTTAATTTCATTATCAGTTTATGTGAAAAATAGTATAATTTGTTTCAGTAGAGTAGAAGAGAAAAGTGCAGACAAAATTGCCATCATGATATTGTAAATGACCTGCATTTGAAATTATTGTTGTTTCAAAATTAATATACTGTGGTATTACCTGAGTATTGTCTAACCGTAATATATATACCTTTAATAATTTGTCAAACAAAAATCAGTCTACTTTTTATTTGTTAGTAGCTTAATTTCTCAATATGGGATAGCTGTCGAAGTAGCAGTACTTGACCTGATATTTAATCCACGATGATTTATTTGTCTAGTATTAAACGAACCGCCTATTTAAACTGAGTTATTCGAGATTTCATTTTAAAGGTTAACACAATAACAATAGAATGACATTTTTTTATTTGCACAAGCTGAGAATTTTCCTTGTTACCAAAATTCACTCTATGGTTGTAAATGTGAGAGATATAAGTTTTCAGTTAAGTGTTTCGACTATTAAAAAAGGAAAATAATTTTATTTATGAAGCAAAAAATAGCGCTCAAATGATCTAATTTTTATCTCCAATACGTAGATCTTGATGATAAGATGACCTAAGTCCTTTCTGAGACTTATAAAAATTTTCATTTTTTCCGACAGACACTTTTATATTGTAAATTTTTCTTCACCTGAATGTAACTTAGAAAGTTAAACACTTTTTTGCATACAAGCAAATATGAAAAGAATCTTATAAAAATAATGGTGATCAAAGTTAATTAATTATTATATATCTGAAATATTTGGCCACACGGACATTTACTTTGCACAAAATTTCAACTTTACCTTCCTAACTTTATTTATTTTAAAGTGACTTTTAGTGATGGTGATAGAAAGACTGAAAAATAGCACTTTAAAATATCTTGCTATGTTCGCCAATTATTATAAATGATATTTGAAATTGGTAACATATGTTTACATATTTTAAAACATTCTTTTGGGACATGTCAACACATATTTTTGTTATGTTACTGCCAAAAATTAAATTACGTTTAATATAGCTTACAACTACTATTAGTAAAAATATCTCTCCCTTATTTAATAAATTAAATTATTTAATAATAAATTTCTAATCTATTATAGTTTTCCCAAGCACATACAGGACAAATCGCTAATCATTGTTAAGTGTCGCAAATACTATATAGAATTTATATTGTTAACGGGAAAGGGTTTGAGGTATTGAGATATAAACAGGAGTAAAGAAATAAATTTCAGAAGGTCAAAAAGTATTGCTTTCAACATCTTTCTTTCAAATCTATCCGTCATTACATTACTGGCGATTTGCTTACTCGACATACCAAGAAAAAATTTATAATAGCAAAAACAAAATATATTCGCGGATTTCGAATCCGAAAAATGGATGCACGAAAAGAAAATAATTAAGCAAATCAATAACAATTTAGAACTCAATCAGTTCTCTCCTTTGCTAGATTTTGCAGTTGCATGTAGTACATTATTAAAGGGTATCAAAGAGTTCTTCCAGGATTAACTTTATTAAATCACATTAATGTGGATGAAGATGTAATTAGTAGTAAGTAAAGTTTTAGTATTTTTTGGCTGTTAATTGTTTTACGTAAACAATAACTTTGACCTGATTCCCTTGAAGTTACTCAGTCATGAAGCAGTCAAATGAAATTTTTTGAAGTCTTTTTTGGTAATAAATAGACCGGTTAAGGGACTCACTAACAGTCATGAAAAATTTCTTAATTAAATTAAATATCAAAGATACCGCTTAATGCCCTTATTAAAAAGTTATAAATAAAGCTTACTTACCAAGCAGTTAATTTTCTGATAAAAATTAAAGAAATGCATAATACCACTCACATTTTCTTCCATTTTTGAAGATCAAACAGCAATATGTTTTTGAATCCTTGCCTATTCAAACATATGTTTCCCCCGCTACACTCTCAACTGCACATATGTCTCCGATTTTGTGCAAAACTGATTAAAGGGAAGCTAATCTAAAAAATTAAGATTTTTTATCTCAAATCACATTTTTAACTGATCGTCAATGTCAGCGCCTCTTTCCTCAATGAATTTTGTCTTAAGCACTTAAAACACATAAGTGGCCTAAATTAATTCTACTGTTATTTTAACTTTCCCTGTGATTGGATTCCAGAAATATGGCTAAAATTGGCATATTTATGTTTTCTACCTTTTAAAAATGGAAAGTATCATGGTTCATTATTCTGAATCACTTACGGCGTCCGCCCACTTTGAGGCACATGATTCTTCAAAATGGTCGGTTGATACAAATTCCAAAATAATATTTCTTCAGTATTAAATATATTTTGATTTTACTAAGAGATCATATTTTATTTCCAACAAATCAATTTAAATCGGTAAATCTAGGTCCCTCTTTTAACAACTTTATTTGATATAGTATATTATTTATTTGTGTTTTAAGCATATTTTCTGAATTATATTGCAGATAGCCGTCGTATGCTTCTTTAGATAGGAATTCAGGAGGGTTTATGTTCGTAGCATTCAGTTTTTTGTAGACAATTTAATTTACTCTAAGCTAGGTGAAATACAACTGACTAGTATAGGAATTATTTTGATGTTTCTGCTTCAATATATATTAATAATATAATTAATTTTGAAAATTTTGAGGTATATCACAATTTCAAATTTTTTATATTAATTATTTTTAATGTGAATTTTAAAAGATTATAACATCATATTAATAGAAGAATCTATTGGATAGAGATAAGAATTTATAAAAGCAGAACAAACAGTGAAATATTAATTTATCTAAATACACAAAACGAGTTAGAATACGTAAAACAATAATCCTGTTCAACATCATCATTCATACTGACAGTAGCTTTGGGACCCTAGGACTGTTAACGTCTAAAAAAGGGATTTCTACGGAGAACAAAGAGCGAAGGGCACAAAGCAAGTGCCTGGATAAGATATACGAAACCATGTAACACAGTTACACTCTAAATATGTGTTAAAAGAAAATTAGTGATGCTTACTGCTATAATATTTTAAAGCTTTTGAATGTAATATTTTTTATAATGGAATCAAAATGTCTAAAAAACAATTGATTACTCGATGAAAATAACTAAATTTTATTAAACTTTAGACAGTTTTTGCTATGCTAAGATCATGTTCTCTTATGAACAAATGGGAGCAAGGTTTGTATAAACAATTACTCGAATTCTTAGAAAATGTTTTATAAGGTCTGAATCTCAAAATAAATCCGGAAATATAGTACTTTGTCCATTAAGTGAAACTTTTATATTAAAAATCAAACGAGATATCTAACATTATTTTAAATTTGTACCAAAATCCCACTCTTGTATTCCTTATTCAACAATTATATATTTTTTTCAGGTGTTCTCATAATTTCGTGCATTGGAGTAAAATTTGTTTCCCTTAACGGCTCAGATTAACTTTTATTGATAATAATAATGGGGAATGTGAATTATAGTCTGCAAAATCCACTATTTTAAAATGGTTTTTGCGGTTGGGCTTTTGAGGATCTGTTCCAAACAGGATAAATAATCTGTATTTTTATCAAATAACTTTGTTTCACTTCTACATTTTAGCAAATTTCCCTTCTTTACGTATCATATGAATTATTACGCAAGAAAATGTTTTTTTGAGAAGAAATGACAAATCCACCAGCAAAGATTCACAGAGGGCCTTCTGAGCAATTTCGATCAAGATTTTTAATCTAGAAAAAGAATAAATACTTTTTGCTATTCCTATTGATAGAGAAAATCCCTCTGTCCAAGACATGTTGATTATCATTCCATGAAATAGTAAGGTTATATTAACACTTTGTCATCATATTGAATGCCATCAATCAAATGATAACTCTACTTAATTTCGATGTTATTCACCTGATTAACAAAGTGTCTGTAAAAATTCCAGATCAATCATTTGTTTAAATAAAATTTTGCCCTCAGGAAATCTCTAAGATTCAGGTCAACTTATGAGTAATATCTAACTGTTGCATCTTAAACGAACTTACTCAGTATTCATAAGAATTGATCTCATTTTTAGTGATCAGAAAAGACCAAATGCTTATCTGTTTTTGTATTTGTTTAAAGAAGCATAGAAGACTCTGAGTTTTATTTGGGAAATTACAAAATACAGGGTGCGTAAGGTATCTGAGGACACTCATATTTTCGTATTTTACATTAACCCGATAAAAATGAATGCATTTTTTATATCAAAAGATCAAATGACAGTTAATACTATAACTAATGAAATGAAAAGACACACTGCAATAATGTCTATGAAAGAAAGACACAGCAATTTGGAGATTGCAGGAGTTCTAACAATTGTCAGATCTTTCGTTTGCAAAGTTACAAGGGAATTGCTGAATAAAAACAATGAAGATGAATTGGCCGCCATGAAGAAGAGAAAAGAGCATTTTCAACGCTCTGCTGTCTCAATTACTCACTAAGACCACCTGAGCTTGTGAGAGTGCAATGCATGACATGGTGTGGCGTGGCGTGGCATGACGGACGAAAATCAGGGGAGGTCGATGCACGAAATCTTACTAAAGATATTCAAATGTCTGAAGGAACAATAATATATAAGGAATGTTCTTCAAGATCTCGGATACGATCCTTGTAAGTTCTTAGGCGAGGTCACTTTTTGCCGAAAAAATTTAAGATAATCGCCTAATGCATGCCAAACGACTCTTAAACAAATTGAAGTATCCGAAAGAATAGGAGCGTCTTTGGTTCTCTTCCGAAAGAAGAAACTTCCATCAGGATGAAGAAGTCAATTCAAGAAATGATATGTGGCTATGTGGTGGTAGACCCCACTGAAGTTCCAACTGTTTTGCGCACAAACAGTGACGGTGTTGTTAGGAGTAAGAGGAGGAGGCACACCATGGCTCTCTCCACCCTTTCCACAGGTATCTAGAGTCAATGCAGATGTAGATGTCTATGTGGAGACTCTTCAAACCATTGTTGTTAGACTGCCTTCGATAGACAGTGTAGCTAATGGAGGAAGACTCTCCCGTCTTCCAACAAGATTCGGTTCCATCCATGGTTCTAGGAAGCCAAGATTGGATAGCCGATGATTTCAATATCAGGTCATACCATACTTATGGCCACCCCCTAACTCACCAGACCTTTATCCTTTGGATTATTACGTGTAGGACAGGGTGTGGTTGAAAAGGAATTCAGTATGCATCCTCATAATATCAAATCCACCTCTCTGATGGAGATAAAAACAAAAATAGCTCAAGCAATGGAGGGCATGAACCACCTGAAGCCGCTTTTTGAGTCGAATTGTGAGTGTGATAGAAGCCGAAGGAGGATATATAGAATAAAACCTCGGTTAATATTATGTTTATTTGTTTTATTATAAGAAATTATAAATTTCAACCATTAACAGTTTCATTTTTTTCTGAAAGTATTTAAGGAGCTGTCAGACGCTTTACGGACTCTGTGTATTGCCCTTTTCCCAAACAGAATATTAAAAAGTACTCTTTGCATTTACTGATAAATCATTTGACCAAATATTATTTATTTAGTAGGAGTTATGGAATATCCGACCTCAAAGTTCGTCACGTCAAAGCAACAGTTTTTAAGTTATCGTCCAATTAGAATGATAGACGTAAATAGGCTATCAGTTCTTAGTTTGACATGCGTGAATTTTTCTGACCTATGTACTTTCCTAAAATTGATTTAAATGTTTTTAGAGAGTTTACAAGTATAGAAACTTCTTAAATGGAAGATTTAATGGGAGTTGGATACTAGCATGATTAAGTGCAATCAAAGTGCACATTCCTAACTTACAGTGGAAGTATACGAAATGAAAATATCCCATCAGTAATTCGAAGATACTAGAAAATTCATGGCATAGAATAATGTCAAATGTGTAGGTTGTACTGTATTCGGAGAGATATTAATTATTGCATGTTGAATGCAATGTCCTTGATATTACATATGATGTGTCCTTAAATTCCCTTTCATTAACTCAATATTTGTTTACATTTTTATATTTTGTAACTAAATTTTGGCAGGCTTTTTAATATGCAATGAATTTTAGAAAAAAAGATCATTCTTAAAGAACATTAATTATTTTATGACCTACATTAATATAACTTAGTTATTGTAATTGAGAAGACTGGATTTTCAATTCGTATTTTTTGGCTAAGATGACTGCTTTTCCTTGAAAATTTTGTCCGACTTCTTAAAGGAACATCAAGAACTAGAAAAACACCAGACAACCGACCTACTTATGGCACGAATCAATCGATGTCCTAGATACCGGAAAATGTAAACCAAATATTAGGTATTTTTCATCAGACTTCTGGTTGGAATGTCAGAATATTAGAACGGTCTTATCACTATCACCCTCAGAGTACAGGTTAAGAAAACCTAGGTAATTTTGTTTTAAATGCAACAAAGTGGCATCGTTTCTACTGATTTTACATAAATGGGTATTAAGTTACTCATGTTGAAGCAAAGATTAACAGCTTTCAGCTGCAGCTGATGCAAAGGCTTTCATAAACAACTAGCAACCGCGGTTTTCAGAGTAGAAGGTCAAGAGTTGAAAATAGTCTGAATCATGCTGTGCAACAGCAATGGAAACTCAAGAGGGAAAGAGAGAGGGAGAGGCAGGAATGCAGAGAAAGAGGAAAAAGAATAATATGAGCAACAACAGAGCATCTGCTCCACAAATTTTGTAATCACCGTTTCATACGACTTTACAGGAGAAATCTGAGCTATCGCGAAAGAGCGGAGTTTAAAGCATTAATCAATATTCTCCAACTGAAACGTTCGAAAACAGTTCAATTAAACCGTAAAATACACATAAAGCACGAATTAAATTAATATCACTTAAATATATAAAGAAATGTTTGGGAAATCTTTCCCTCATTTTGAATTCAAATATATTGTAGTAAACTGAATTTTACCACAATATCAAAGTTAAAAATATTATGAAGCAAAATAAATTGCACTTTTAGAATAGACCCAGTAAAGTGTCTTACTAAAGTAAGGTCAGCTTGTTTCTCCTTTGCTTTTATGAGAAAGGCAGAATTGTGTTTTCCTCTTTTGAAGATGGTCATTTGCTTTAAAAATGCTTCCCCAGAAAGGGGTAAATGGTGTTTGACAGTCCCCCCATCGAAGTTTATTCTTGTTTTATCAAAGAATAGTTTGAGTCTGATTTGACTCAAGATACAAATTTTGCAAGTTTTAAATTGAAGAAAAGTTTTATTTTTCATTTTTTATAATTTCATTTATGAATTTTGTTAGACTGAAAAATTTCCAACTAGACTGGAGTCTGAAAATACGTTTCATACCGAAAGAAACGCTTAAATCGTGCATTTTTGCGTATGCTCCGAAGAAACTAGTTGGCAGCCAGTCAACTGCTAGTTAAGCGTCATATTCAGTAAACAGTGACTCGGTAGTCTGTAAAATTTGCGTTTACATTTTGAACAGAATTTATGCACAATTATCTATAAGATATGAACAAGAATTATTTTCCGATGATCAAAACATAAAGCTCTTAGGTAGAAATGCCTCGCATTTGATCTTGTCTCTGTAAACAAACTCTGAAAGATGAAGCCGATCATTCTGACTTAGCCTACTCATTATAAAGGAATTAAATATCTGAACTTCAACAGCCCATTGAAAAAGAGAGTATTGACGCCATGGCATTGTATCAACATAAGATCTCTAACGACTTATAATCATAAAATTATCATGATCCAATTTTAACCAAACTTATATTTATCACACTTCTTTAGATTCAATAGTGGTAATGGTAAAATGAATTTTGGGAAAAAATGTGGTAGCTGAGATTTATTCATGGTTTTACATGATAGCTTATGTGTTTTTTGCTTAATAAAAATGAGGAGATTATTTGGAGGACAATCTCTAAAAATTTAACTCTATCCTCTATTTAGATTTAATCATTCCCTTTTGGTGTTACTTTGTGATAGTTGATCTGCATTTGATTAATCTGCCCCGGTTTGACTAAAGTATGTTAGGAATATACTTATAAAATATTCTAAGCACCGCAATAAGAAACACCAACAGCACTGACAGAAGCGGAAATTAGAGGGGAAGAATACTTTTGAACCGAGATTGACTAGTTTCAACTACGAATTTCGAAATTATGAGGAACATATATTCATTTAAGGTAACTAAGGAATGGGTAAAAGAGGATTTATGCAGCAATTATTGGAATTCTGGCCTGGTATGAAGCAGAGAGAATGAAGAGAAATATAGCGAAACAGGATAATGTGGGCCATCAAACTGCTCAAAGCAGTTGGTATTAAGCCTGTCTATCATCGTCAACTGGATTTCAGACAGCTCCGTGGTAATTAGTCCAAACACTTAAAATCATTTATATTCCCAATTTAGGTACAGATTGGATTTCTGAATCCATCTCTAAACGCTTTACCATCGATAACTTTTGGATTTTGTTTTCTTTCTCAAATGAGAGTGCCATTAAGGTCTGATCAAACAAAGGCGATCGCTACCTATAGCAATGACAAGAAATAATGCTATGAAAATCTGCTTAATAAAAAGGAAATTTTCCCCGTTCAGAGAGACATCGTTTTTAAACAGACTTTAGATTACGTAAGTATCTTTTATTTATGCAATTAGGCATTGACATGCGACTTATTTATTGAAATACGCAACTTTTATTAATTAAAAATGGAAAATTTATGTTCATTTTAGACCTATTTGAGCAGTTGAAATTGTTTCACTTTCCGCTGGTCTGTTCTATATTACCTTAAATTGCACAAATATTCCGCATTCCGAAGTGAACATTAAACTTTTAAATTCTGTTTACTGTCCTCCGAAATATTGCCATATCGATTGGCCCTTTTTCTATTTCATGGGCAATATATCAAGCTGCAGGCGTGCATAGTCGCGTAGGTTTTCCTGTGATATTTATAAAAGTAGTACCTTAGCCCTACCTTTGCCTTTAGCATTCGAAGCAGTGCACTAAATTTGCTTATCTATTAAAATTATTGTTTTCACTTGAAACTGAATTTGCTAGGAAATATGATTAAAGATTTAATTCTTGAATGAAAAACAGTAAAACACTCCATTAATATCTTTCAAATTAAAAAATATATATTACATGAAGGTCGTATTGATTTATCCTTAGGTATTTGGTTTAAGGACATGAATTCACATAAATTGAAACCAAGGAAAGAAAAAATATAAGTAAAGCTTTCAATGAATATTCTTATATTCTAATTCAAAATTCTTTGAAAAATGCGATTACTCCTCCTTTAATCTTACCGTTTTTAATAACTTTAGTTGTAAACACCATTTTCAAAATAAAGAAGTTATTATTACTCATCTTTATATCAAAAGTTACAATTTTTGACTATGGGAAGCGGATAAACTCGAAAAGCCAAAAGTCCAATAAATGATAAGAGGATTCAGAATTAGAGCAACGTCAAATGGATTCAGATTGTGAAATAATTAATAAATGGATGCCTCAAGTTCCAAAATTCAAATCTCATGAAGTAAATGCTTGGCTGCAATATCCAGTGCTTTTTAATCGTTTTTTAATCATAATCTCTGGTCTTGCTACTTAAATTCATTTTTTTCTCCCAATGATTGAGAAGACAAAATGATCTTATATGATATTCAACAGTCTCGATTCTTAACGTAGTAGAAATGAAATAGTTATGTGATATCTATCTTGTTAATAGTGAGTCCAGCTATTCTAAAATTATAATAAATCTGCAATAACTCATTATATGCTTAATGTCTTTAACTTTTTCCGTTTTCTTGATTACCATAATCACTGTCTAATTATTCGTGTGTATAATTAATTCTTCCGTCTGTTCTTGTTATAGCAACTATCTGATATTATGTAATTATCTATACAATGCTTAAAATACACTTTTGTGGCCTTAGCTAACAGTCAAACTTTTAAATGTTGTCTCAAAAATCAAATATTAGGCCATGCGCTCTGTTATTTACCTTCTTAAGATAGTAGAATTAGTACTAGATAGTATCCCGCTGGTACCTTAGTTATAGGAAGATATTAGTATCTGAAATAGTTGACCGACTGTATAAATTACTGAACTCTTTAATAACCTATTGGCACCCCAACTACAAATTTATTCCGTAAAAAGGGTACAATTGTCAAAATTTAAACCAAAAACATTTAAACATGAAGTGCAATAATAAAAGCCTGACCTGAACCCAAAAGTCAAATTTTGTAAGAATCTTTTGACTCTCTGAATATATTTTCTGTTTTCGCTCGTTCCCTTTTTCTTGATTCATACTAAACTGTTTTATACCTCCCTGGATATTGATGCGTTTTACGTTGAAAAAGTGATATTTTTTGCTTTGTCATATGTAAGAAATAATAAATAATTGTAAGCTGCCTAAAATTTGTTTTCGGGTTAGTTCCCTGGCCTGTGCAGATTTTTCTAAAATATCTTAATTTATCAGAATACTGAATTTGGTAACAAATGAACTTTTTATTATACCTTGTGAAGTTTCCGAATTACTGGCGATTTGACTAAATTTTAATTGGTCAGATATGAGACCCATTTCTAATTCCAAAAGACCGTATCTCTAATGGAAAATAGCTAAAATAAACTCAGTACATTCACTTTGATTTTCCTCCAAATGCTATTGTAATGAAATGTGTGTCGCATAAATATAGACTGCGTCATTTTGCAAGTACATCAACGTGATTATGTGATTTGTCACTCGTGAAAAACTAGTCACTTTAGCGACAATACAAATATTTTGTGACCAGCTCATGCATGAATTTTTGATGTGCCCTATTTTCGTGGGAGTTGTATATGACTACACTCAAATTAAATCAAATCCCAACGGAGCATGGATATCAGAAGTTCTCCTTCCATAGAACTGATTTCGCTAATACAAAAAGCAATTAAGAACTCAGATAAACAAACGATCAAATGATTATTCCAGCTTTGGCTTATCAAAATTGAGGAAGGTGGGAAAATAAATTTATTTATAACGTTTTACGATGGGATAAAATAGGATCAAACGTTGTTTCTTAACTTTTCTCAAAATAAGCAAATCATTTTAACAATCAATTGTAATTAATCTCCCAGAAAGGCTATTAATTATATGCGATATACAATTTTAGAGTATAGTAGCAGTTTGTGCAATGGTTTAACGTGTGCATTTTCTTATAGGCATTCCCACTTTTAACCCCTCCTGAAGTTGTTTATCTATTCCTGTCAATTTTCTCCTGCCATTTCTTAAAGTTGCATATTGTTTTTTAAGGTTTTATAGATTCTAGAATTTGAACTTCGCTTTTGCGTCTCAGTTAGTGGTTTGAGTTTACTAGCTATGAAACGGATTTCTGCATTGGTCTACCATACTATACTATCTTGGTCTCATTTCCATATCAATTGGGAAGAATTTCATTGAAGATTGGATCACTATAATAGTTTAACTATCATAGATGTTCCCCCTTAGATGGCACAGCAGTTAGCATGGTCGTCTGCGAAATCAGAGGTGGTGGATTCAGGGTTCATTGGTGCACGCCCAGGGAACGGAATGGTCAACTCCGCTAGGTAAGTTTGGCTAATAAAGGGATTATTGGAATTCGGATTTCTCACTAGAGAGTCTCGATGAATCTATCCCCTAACCTAAGATGGGGACTGAAAAACATTTTCCGGAATATGCTTAGGAATTATTAATATTATTCAAAATTTCAGCATAATTAAGCCGGAATTTAGATGGTAATGAAAAACGAAAATCTTCCTTCAGTAAATTATTAATCTCACTTTTGTCTCAACATGATACAGTGGTATAGTCTGCTGCAAATGAAAACATGAGTATTCGGTTATTTTAAATCCCTCCTAGTGCTAATAAATGCATCTACATTGAAAATCTTATATACGAATTCTACTCCCAAATGAATTATTTCATAAATGACTAATAATTTGCATTGCGTCGCAGCTCTTTCAGCTTACTCATTTTATTCTTTGTTAGTATTGATCATTGTGCCCTGGAGACACATCATCACGTGTGAGCTTCCCCTCAGCATGTGATTACAAATAACGTGTGTAATTTTTCTTACTCCTACTGGTTTATGTGTTGCTAACGCACTTATTCACTCTGAATAATTTTCAATGACTCAGGCGTCAAGTATGCTACACATAGCCCGTGCTCTCCGTGTCACTGATATGTGTATCTGCCCACCGGCGTGGGATGCTAATACAAATCTGATTTCTTATTTTCCACCACATAGGTCTCAAACTAGAATAATTGAAAAAAATGACTCTGTATCAAGATTTCTGAGCTTTTAAATGTATATGAAAGCGGAAAGCTACTAATATTTTTGAAACCATTTTTCGGTTACAAAGATGGTAGGGGATCAATGCGGAGGTTAAGACCAGAATACATGTATATATATATATATATATATAAGTTTAAATAATCTCTTCTTATATCCAGATTTCTTATGTTCCAGTTACATTAAAATAAAATAAAATATCAAGGTTTTTTGCATTTTTAAAGGGAAATTTAATTCTCAATCTTTATATATGTCACCAAATTATTTTCAAAAAATAACATGAAAATATTCCTTTTAGACATAATCATGCCAATCAGAAACTAACTCCGCATTGTTTAATTACCAGTTCAGATTTGGTAGGTCGTATTGGTGGGCAAGGGGCTTGGGAGGTCTTAGCGCGGAGTCATTGGTTGACCCCATTTACTGACATGTGGCAGATGAGACTTAAGTGACCTGACAGACGCATGCTAACAGGGTCTTAACTGCACGTACTTCAGAGGTCTACAAAATTAATCTATAGCTGGTAATGGAGAGGTATATAATAAGTGACTGACTCGTCGTAGTTGGTATCCTATTAGAACATATGCTTTTAAACATTAGTTTGAGGATTGTACTAGTTGACGATTTCAGTTAACATTATGTGGAGTTCAAATGAAATTCTTAGATGTCAAAGTCACTGAGATGCTAAGTCTTGAGTTTTTGGAAGTACAGCTATCTTAAACAAATGCTCTAAGCTTCGCAAAGGCGATTTATTACTTCACCAACAGAAATCCATTAAATGACCTTAAAAATTAGAAATGTGTATGATCAAGTTCAAATAGTTCCTCTTCATATTAATACCAAATTTTACTAAAAAACGCAACTTGTGTATGTATTGCGTATGTTAATATGACATACACAATACGGTTATTTATTCTTAAAAGTATTTGAAGTTTTCCTTATTTTGTTTCGAACTTAAAGTTTCTATTTCATAATATCAATCAAAGGAAAAATAATAATGCACTCAAGCAATTAAATTTAAACCTTTTTAGCAGGCTTTAAGTTCTTAGTTGTCATTTTTACTGATAAAATCCTTTACTCAATATTAGACCTCCGTTTTGAGAAGAAAACCTTTTTTAAAAATAATATTTCATTTTCAATTACTAAAATCACTTTTAAAAATTGTAAACATTTGCACTTTTCTTCCTGATGTGAGAAAAAAGGTGATTTCCGGGCAGCAAAGAGAAAGTGAAGGTAGATAGATGGCCCCACTTTTCAGGCTAAGCATGCACAAAGAATTTTCCAGAACGAAATTTCACTGCTTCTGCAAGCGAAAAAGCAGCATGTGCGCACCCTCAGTTCACGTATGCACGCACGCCCAACGGCATCAGCCAATTAGCGTCACGATTACAACGTGCCGAGCCAATTCTAGTAAAAACTTCGACCTTTACAGTATGTTTAAAAGGCCTTCGTAACGTGTAACCCACTTCATTTCGCATTTTCTCTGCAAGTTCGTGTGTGTGAAAAGAAATTATGGCATCCACCTCATCCTCATTCCGTTCGGAACTAAATATCCCCGTGAAGAGAGATCCTAGGACATTTGAACAGAGCCGAAAGGACCTTGTCACCAAGTTGGAGAAGAGTTATAAAACCTCCAGTACTGCAGATACAACTGGAGATTCTGTATCAACAATGTCTTCACAAAGTGTCAAGTCCTCGACGCGTAGCACTGGGGCCGGACCTCTTGCAGGCAATTGGGAGTTTCAACGAAGTAGATGGATTGATGAGGCAAAGAAACAATTTGATGAAGATGTTAGACGCATGAGGAACAATATGTTTGCCCTCGAGGTTAATTCCTAAATCTTGTTCGTTTTATGCAATTTTCTTTTTAAATGGCTGTTTTGTAAACAGCGAAATTTGATTTTCTTCTTAGGAATGCAAATAGTCCATGCTATTATTATTCTAGGTATTTAAATACAGAAAGCTTTAAGGTGACAGGTCCTGAATGCTTTAATTGCATTCTGTTCAGTTCAATCAATAAATCTAAACATATTATTTTGTTTTTTAACTTATTTTCACTTAAAACACATTGGATTTATTTAACTTTAAATCTATTTACGTTAAAATTGACCAAAATTGAGTTCAAGACTCATAAAACGGTTTCACCATTTATGGTGAAGCTAGTGTTCTCAAAATCAAATAACTTTTTGTCATGCATGAACACTATTAGCGTAGTGACTTTGACATTTTTTGTAGCCAACCTAAAAATAATTGGTGTGATTTGGCTATGAACTGAAGAACAACAAAAAGGCCGATAAATTTGCATTTCTTATAGTCATTTGCATCAAAATATCACTTTGGCTTCCTTACGAGTCTTTAATGGGTGCATAATGTTGGTGTGCTTTTAGATATTATCGTACCGATGCTCAATCAAATTAATCTGTATTTGTTTAAAACATACTATTCCCATTTATTTTTTAATTGTTTTAATATTGACTTTAGAGAATAGTTTTTAAACATAATATTTGTTTAAGTGCACTTATTTTATCTCTTGTTAAATGACTATTTTCAGCCAGGATGGGTAAGTTTCTGCTTTACAATGGCTGGAATTATACTGATATGCTTAACTAACAAAACTGACGTAGACAGACTAACCAATTTGTAAGTCTGTTCATCCATAGTTAATTTAATTAACGATCAGGATTATAATTATCTTTGCCTATGACAAGGTCAAATACTGTTTCATACTTTAACCATGGGATCGAAAAATCCTATAAGTTATAAATGCCATTTGAGGGGAAGTAAATATTTAAAATAGGAAATCAGATGTATTACTTTTTGAATTCTAGATGCATTTGCGCAATTTCCAATCTTCAAAGGTTTGAATTTGAATATAACATGTTAAATGTTAAATTTGAATATAACACCTTGGTTCTCAGGCATATTGATCAATCGATTTGATATAATAGCTGGTCTTGTTACCTCCATTCATATATATTATCTTACAGGGTAAGCAGACGGAAAATAGTGGACCTCACTAGATTTCACATAAAGTGAACTCCCATGTGCTTTTTGAACTCGTAATATATTAGTTGTAATATTGATTCCACGTAATTGCAATCTCAGTTTGACAGTTATCAAGGGTACTAACGAGGTTGTTAACGTTGCTATCTGCCAATTTAAACAACCTTCCCTTCGAAAGAACACATTGTATATTCCAATTTGTTATACCAATGAAAATTATGTGTACGTATTTATCAATGCTGAAGTCTACGCAATCTGTCTTCATATATTTTGATATGATATTATTCTATTTGCCTGCTCTTTATATGAACTATTTATAGTGTTAAAAGTAAGTCAAATTGTATTTCGAATAGAATTTACAGAAGTATATTTCAAGGAAGGTATTAATTTATGATCTAGTTGGTAACTTTTCCTTCATAGAAGATCACACGAAGGGTACCAGTGCTACATAATTTAGAGACCAAAACGGATTTTATGCAAATCAGTTCCTCCCACCTGCTGCATTTCCTAAGACTCGATTTGCAATTTTATTTACCATGTTACTTTTCTTGTACTCTATCAGCAGAAGTAAACGTCCCTCTCGTTTTAAAGAACGCCTGATAGCTTTACGGTTTTGCTGGAAAATAAGCAAGAAATTGCCTGTTAAGAAGGAAAGTAGTTTCCTAAATATGTGACGAAATATTAGTTTATAATGCCTTACTTCAGAGCCGTAGAACGGCTGCGATATTTTTGAATATGAAGTCCAATAAAAATTAAACTGATTCTAGGTAAAACTGGATTTAAAGCTGGCAAATAATTTACATTTGGGCATATATCTAAAATATCCAATCATCTAAAAACACAAAGGCTAACTCATGACGGAAAAACTGAACTAACAAACCGTAACTTATTGGAATATTTCATGATCTAATTTTGCTTTTACTTTATTTCTTAAGCCAGTAGATGATTTTGATATCGATAACTGGGATAACTTTGGCAGCGGAGACCACGGATTTGAAGCCATGGAACGCCGAATGCAAGCAATGCGTGAACAAATGGACAGGCAAATGGGAATAATGGGAACCGGAGGTAGTATGGGCACTCCTATGGGTCTCCCTTCAACCGGAGGACATCATCAGGTCTCCTCTCACTTCACTAGCTCCTCTACACGCACAATCAACGACGGAGGTGTGGTTAAATCGAATACTTCCACAACTCAGGAATCTCGTCAGACCGTTGATGGAGTGACCACTGGAACAAAAAGCCATTCGTCAGCTTCAAATACTAGCAAACTGGGTGCTGGTGGCATTTCTGCTGATAGACAAATCTTAACATCTGCTGCCCCTGGTGCTGTCATTCCAACCACACCTGGAGGTGCAGGTGTCATGGATTTCCTATCAAATGCTTACGAAGTTGGAGATGATGGATTGGTAAGTTGTGACCATGTGTTCTGGTTTCTCTACTGGATATTCAATTCGATGACTGGCACCTAGTAACATTTTGTATTTGATTTAGAAACAGACTTAGCTCGGTATTTGCACATGTTTGTTTTTTTAAAATATGTGCTATCTAGTTGCCACTTCAATAGATTCATGACTCGTAAAAGACATTTGTCTTACTTTAGCGCTAGTCGAATTCTATTTGATCGTCAGATCCTTAGAGGATAATTAGACTTTCCGTTTCATCGACTTAACTTCAGAGGTATATTAAAGGCACTTACAACTTTCTTAAAATATGACACAATTACAAATTTTGTTTTTAGTAAATAAATGAATACGTGTCTTCAAAACTATCAAAGATCCCTCAGAATGATAATAGAAATTGTGGATGGTGTTCATGATGTATTAATTCTCTAAGCTCTAAGCATTACTTGTCACTGATGGCAATAGTGTTATTCCAGGTTAAGAATAGTTTTTTTTTTAATATTTTCATTTGCGAGCTGAATGATATGTAATATTTAGATTCCTAAGTCTTTTTATCAAAGGCTCTTTAATAGCAAATTATGCATCCATCACCTTTGGTACGATTACGAATAACAGGAAATCTTTAATAACCATAGGGTCAGTTTATTCCACCAACTCCTCTTTGGAAATGAATTTAACAGGGCGAGTGTCTCAAATATATTACAATTTCACTGATATTTTGCATCCATTTCCTCAGATTTCGGACAAAGAAAGGTGTATCGGCTTAAAATTCAATGACTGGTAATTTTTCTCTTTTATTCCCAACGTGTATGGTGTCCTAAATTAAGCCAATTCTCCACTGGTGCGTGTAAATATCTGTTTCTTATTTCTCCAGTTTGGATGACTAATGATTAGCCTGTTGTGCTATTAATCATTGGGCCTGACTGTCTGCCCAAGCCTAGAATGATTCATCTCCAGGCCTCATATATCCGCTAGTTCTGCATAAGTGCTTCTTTGGGACATGCACATATGGATGTGTCGTGCTTCCAGATGATTTATTTAGCGCCATATAGGGCAGTCTATAAGTAGAACGGTGGGATTGAAAATGTCTGGTTACTCCCAGATGTACTGATATTTTCAATTGGATTATTGGTCATTAAGTGCTTGAATAAGGTGAATGTGCAGTTTATTTGCTGAATTCTTGTTTGAGATGGGTTATTTAAACTCGGGTTAAATCTGTTACTGATCACGAAAGTTTATTCGAGTCATATATTTTAAGCTAAAGAATGGTTTATTTTTGTATACATGGCTATTGTCATTTTTGTCTATTGTCCGGAAGCTCTTTCCTTAATATTTGTATTATTTTACATGCGATAAGACAAACACAGTTAGTGGCCTCCCAGTTTTCTCATTTCAATCTGGTTATTTTGATTTATTATGCTCTAAAGAATAAAATTTTATTTCTAAATCCCCTTTTCTTAATTTTATCCTTTGGATAAACTTAGCTGCAGATTTATAACATTTGAAGCATTTTTTCCTGAATTTGTCCTATTCCTAATTTGTGTCAAAATAAACCCAAAAACAGTTGTTTTTATTTCGATGAGGAAAAGCTGACCGAAAGCTAATTTGAAAGTCCCTTAGTCATCCAATGCCATTCCATCTGTGATTAATGCTGACAATCCGAGTGTTTGTCGGTATGTATCAAGATTTCATTAGATTAATTAATCTCCTAAGTACACTTTTCTTCTTATTGCTCATTAAAATAAATTTCAAATTAAAAGGTCTTCCAATCAATTTTGAACAAGTTTAAATGTTCCAGTAAGCTGAAAACATGAAATTAAGTAGCTGAAAGTTCAGAATCGAGAAAAAGACTCATGAGTGTCAGCATGACGCTACTGCTTTTCGAACGCTCACGAAAAAAGCTTCATGAAAGCAATCTATGAATCATTTACTCCACACTGTCTACCTACAATCTTTCTTTCTGTGTAAATAAAATTAAAAAGTAGGATTTCCTGAACACTTAGTCACCACTGATTCTAAAGTTAATTCTAATAATCAGAATAAATCTAATCAGTAATTGTAGCCTTTCCTAATTCACCCTATTTTGTAATACACGGTCAAAATTACCATTTAAAGAGATATTTTACCAACGTTTCAAATATGAACGCTAACGTAAGTTTTGATAATCAATAGGTTTGTGTTACGCTAATTTAGACGCATATACACTTGTCAACTTTTAGAATATCTGAAAAGAAACTGCGTATCCAGAAATTAGTAAAACAAGTTGTGTGAAAAATCTAACTTAGGGCTGCCTTTTACACTCAATTTTTATATAATGAAATGTATTTGAACGGTCTTTCAACATTTAGCGAAGATAACCGTAAATGCAATTTTGGCTATATCGTATCCAGAACCTGTGAAATGAAGGGGAACTGAAATAATATTGTGCCATTTTATTCTGAAAGGTCCACTTCAAGATCCGCTTTGATGCCAAAGACTTCGCCCCAGAGGACATTGATGTAACCACTGTTGGAAATCGACTGACAGTTCATGCCCACAAAACAGTAAAAACTGCGACATCTGAGAGCTCGAAGGAATTCAGTCGATCTGTTGATCTTCCAAGCACAATTGATCATGAGGAATTCTCCTGTTCCCTTACTGAGGTATGCAAATCTGAATTTAAATAATAGTTGTAATGCTTTATTATATCTTTGTATTATATCAAAAATGGCAAGTTATTTAAGTTCTGATTGAATTTATAAATCATAAATGTAACAGATGGCAAATTTGCTTTGTTTCCCACTTTAAAGACGACCTTTGACATCTGATTATTAATTAAACACTGATAAATTAGTTTGGCTTTATAAAGAAGGCAAAAATGCTTTTGCCAAAATTTTTATAACTCGTTGATTGAAAACTTTTGAGGAATCAGTCAACTGATATTAAAAATTTCTAATTTCGACTTGTATTTGAACCAACAGGTATACGTAAATTTAGACATGCATTAAATATGCCGAATAATCGAGTCATTATTTTCCGCCGCTGTTTTCAGAATAGATCCGAGTTAACTAGTCCCATTTAACTTAGTTTTCCTTTGAATCTGGTTGCTAATCCATGTGTTTAGAAGTTACCCCATTCTGGAACGAGAGAAACCGTTATTAATTAAGATAGTGAAAGTAAGAATAGGCTACATTAAAACAAACGCACTGTTTTTTCTTGTTCTGTTTCATCTTATATGTTTCACTAAAATAGCTATTTGGATAAAATAAAACGCCATGCAATGCGGCAAGAAGCAGGGGTTGGATTTTGTGGTGCAGAAAATTTGATCATCCTCAAAACATTCGTTTAAGGTCACCTATTTTTAACATACATAATCTTAAGATTGGGTACATGCTATTCAGGCTGTGTTGTGTTTTGAAATTCGTGTTTTTAATCCTCTCAATGCCTCAAATCTTGCGAGAACTCTCGCATACACCCTAATATTTAATTGTTTAAAATGATCTTTTTGATGCAAATGTAAACTTCAATGGAACTCTTCATACTAAAACAGTAGGCAAAATCTAATAAATTTACGCTGTTATAATTTTTTCTTTTATTTCTATGCATAAACTGATTTTTCTTGTTGAGCACTAACTATTTATTTAACTGCTCATGTGAAAATATGCTTTACGATCCCCAATAAATCCCCCATATTTTTTCCTATTTATAAATGTTAGTTAAGAAGTAGCCGGTTAAGTTTAATTGTATTTTAAATTTTCACCACATGAGCTGATTCAAAGTTCTAACAATAACAGTAAGTTTTAAACTAGTATTATTCATCAAAATTAATCGTTGTATTCAATAACTTGAACTATTGCACTGTTATATCAACAGAACTCATAGATTACATAGAATTCATACTCCTGTAACGGTAAGCAGCTTCTTTAGACTACAAATTCTGTTGTAAACTTTGCTCCTGTTATTTAATGCCTATGTTTACCACTAGAATACTATTCTAACTACTGCTCAAGTCTATTATCTTGCGTAGAAGGGAGGCGGAAGTTATAAAACTCAACAGCCATCCTTCATTAGGATAATAAGAATATACACGTCTGCTTAGTCAGAGAATACGAGATCGATGTTCATCAACACAAATTTTGTGATTTTGATGACCAAAACATATTAGCTAATTTTGAATAAAAACAGGGAAGGTGGAATGAGAGTTTTGTAAGAACTGTCCCAAGTCAAGTGTTAATGGCGTTTCGGAAGTTTGGCAAATTTTATATAGCTTAAGAAATATGTGAATTGTTTGAGGATAATAAATGGTGATGTAATTTCACAATTAAACAAGGATATGAAAGAACCAGTAATCTCAAAATTGGCGCAAGGGTAATGAATTCTATTCCTTCTCTTCACTGCATTGAAACTATTCAATTCTAAGTACATGCTAAGGATAATTCTTTTAATTTACCGGAGGCAAGATATGTTGTAATACATTCCTGCCAAGCATTGTCTTTAAATTAAATATATGATGACAATTCTTATTAAATCATATTACTGAGGGATTTCACTTTGTGTTAGTCATCGTGGAGAAAAATAAATAAATCAGATTTTTAACGTTGATCATACTTTCTCTTTGAAGGATGGTGTTCTCGTTTTGGATGCACCAGTTAAGGCTCCTGATTATGCCTCAATCACGTTCGATTCAAGTCACAACCTCGGCATTCGTCCCAAGGATTCTGCCGCTCTTAAGTCGGCTGAAACCCAAATTACTAATTCAAGTAAGCCTGAACTAAATAGGATTCTACTTTTAAAATATGAGTAGACGGTTTGTTAAATATTTACTTCTCGTAGTGTCAAGTATGAAGATTACAGGCCAATCTGGTCCGGTTATTTTGAACGACGGAGTCGGTGGACGAAAGATCCATTTGGAAGTTCCTGTTGAGCCCGATTACACAGCTGATGACCTCTGTGTGAGAATGGAAGCTAATCAGATTTGTGTTTCAGGAAAGAAGGAACGCAGCTCTGATAGATCAACCACTGGTTCAACGTCAAAGAGTTCTGAATTCACTGAATTCTCACGCACATTTGAAGTACCAGAGACAATCGATCCATTCACTGTCTCAGCTGTTCTCAAAGATCGCACTCTGATCATTGAGGCTCCTCTACTCTGCACCGTTTAGATGAAGGAGATCTTTGTCATCAATCGAACTGATTTTGAATTACCGCGTTTCATCCCTGCTCCTCTAACAAGTGTACACGCTGGCATTTAGCAGCACTCACTCGCTTTCCACCGCTTTCTTATCGACTGCTTTTCTGTCCTATTTTGCCCTTTCTTCCCATCTTTTATCCTGAGGTAACTGCTTCCGATTTCATCTGCCCATTTGAGATAAATAAATTCCTTTGCTTCGACTTTTTAAATTTATTTTGAGTAAAAATAGGTATCTGACACGTTTATTTAGAATTAGGTGGCTGAATACAACAGGGATTAGTGACTTTTCTTGAAAAGTTTGGTTTTGCAGATTTCATCCAGTTAAAACACTTTCTGCACTTCAGATTGTATATCGTCTTTCATATACTACTGGGCTAACACCAATTGAAGCGCAGATAGAAGTTGAAATTCATTAATTAATATCTATTTATTAAATTTGTATTTGTCCTGCTAGCTAGAGGAAGTCTATTGTTTGGAAATTAAGATGTTTATAACTTCTAAAAAATTACTGGAATTATAAACGCACTGTAAGATTATTTTGCTGAAATTCAACAAATTATCAGTTATTTACGGTAAAAGCGGAGGACTTAAACGTAAATAATATCTGAAGATTACATTCTTAGTGCAAAAACAACTGTTTTGAGAATTATAAAACCCAAGCAAGTTCATTAATTCTTCAAAAATTTCGAAGACATTCCCCTCCCCCTTCCCTGTAGGTTTCATTTGTTTTTATGTTTTACTCATCCTACCTGTGGTGGGACCTCAAATTGATACGACTTTCGTATAGTCTTACATTTAGAATACACCATGACCTAGAAACTCCCCCCTTGTTTAAGTCTTAAAACTATGTCAAACAGACCCCCAAAAAGCAGTCTTTTCTACCATAATTGAACAGACACATTCAGGCACTTTCCGGTTAACGGATGGGTGGCAGTTGGACTACCTCAAATTTCAAGGGTAGTAATTTAATACTGAGTGATATCCCAGCTTTAATCATATCCCGCGATAAGAAGATGATTCTTGTCGTAATCTAATGACTTAATGATTTCAAATAAATATTTCCAAGCGACTGGTGGATAGACCACCGAATAACATAATTCTAGCCTTACTTTTATCACTACTCTGCAATATACCGTGTATAAAACGACAGATCAATAATATTTCCACGTTGAACACTACTTTGTTGTGGTCTCATCTTAAGACTCTCATATGGCCTCGGACACATCCTCCTATCCTCTTCGACGAAACATCTATCCTCTTAAGAATGCTCTTTATGTTACCTTCCTAACAAATACAAAGTGAACGTGCATAAAATATAGCGGACGTTCTAAACATGTTGTATCTTTCTCTGGGTTCCGAGGCCAATCTGAATAGAAATATATCTTAGTCAATAGCTTCTCGCCTATCTCGTGAAAGGTGGGCTAAAACGGTCATACCCTTAGTATTGAGCTGTATCGAATACTGTCAAACCCTTATAAGCAATATGAATAATCTATATGCAAATTAAAGGCTTTGAGCTTAAAGTAAGCTAAATGATTACTGAATGACGAAAATTTATCTGAAATGATTAATGAAAAGGTTAGTAGTTTTCATTTTTCACTTACCATAGCCTTTGTTCTTTCCATTTTCTAATTTTAATTAGAATGTACATATCGTAAAGTCGAGGACGTTAAACCCTTCTTTAAGGCTGCCAACTACGAGTTCTAATGTGTCCAAATATGAAAGAGTCTCTATTTGATTGAAACAATAGTGACATTGTTTTAGGATAGGTTCTTTTATGTAGTTGTAATTGAAAGCAAATCATAACTATTTGAGCAGATAGCAATATCGTTTTAATTATGGTAGATCATTGGCATTTTAATTATATTTTACTACCAGTTATTAGGTTCAAATTCAATGATGAATTATTTATAGCATGTTCAAGTATTTTTCCACATATTCTAAATTCAAATTTGCGCAGTAAACTCAAAATATGTTTGTTTAAACTCCTAAGTTCGAGCCTTCTATAAATTTGATTTGTTCGGAAAAAGACCTTTTGCAATAACACTGAGGATCTAAGTAAATTTTCGAAAGTCATAAGATTATATTTTTCAGTTAAATGTACTTTGATTCGACTGCAATGAGGTTCCTCTTTAGTAATCACGTTCAAAATAGTCAGAAGTTGGAGTGAAAGAAAATATCAAGTTCGTTTTTTGTTAATCACATTAAATTGCTATCATCAGAAATTCACGTGATTTTTTATATATATGATTTAACTCATAAAACCATTGCAGAAATTGAAAGCTATTGATTGAGTATAATAGAAAACCAAGGGACGTTACAAGAATACTGACGATACATCTGTTTCAATAATGTATAGCCTCATCGAAAATTAGCATGAGAGTAGATGATCTAATGATTCAGGAGATCAGATGATAAAGATTCTTCTAATTCCCTAGCCTTCAATCTCTCTGCTCCCACGCTCTTTAAAACGTTACTGTCTATCTTTTATTTATGTAAGCTATTTCCCACAATTGAAAACTCTCAATGTATTATCTTTTGTCATGAGTAATAAATGGACACTGCCCTGTTTGAGAAACAAGTCACAGTTGTTCGCCACAGAATAACTTTAATATTGCAAATTTTAACTTTGCTTACTGGCCATTTACAGAATATTATAAAGATCAGTTTATTTACAGTGGAATATATTTAAGTGTTAATTCTAGAACTAGAAAACGGTTTAAATACCATCTAAACAAATAACTCCTTTTTCAACGGTCAGGATGTTTTAGGATAGCAGTAATCAGCGAAATTTGGTTAAAATAACTTCTCGTACGATCATATCTTTGACTTCTTGTGAATGCTCTCAAATAAAGCAATTGGAAATTATAAGTGAAAAAGTTATTATATTTTTATTGAAAGTGGGAATTGAGTCTCATATTGTTCATTAAATGGTACACACTTTAAACAAATTAATTCAAAAAAATCATGCAGACATAATTCTGAACGAAGACTTTGACAACTTTATTCAAGAATTGATATTAATGATGCATAACTTTGCTTCAATTATTCAGAAAAAAATCTAATCGTTTTAATTAAATGCATTTTATCATTCATTTTTACTTGAAATTTGAAACCGCTTCAAACTATCACCAACAATTTTTGAAATTACTAAGATTCCTTTAGAACAGTCAAAATTTTTATTAAACGAAAATGTGCTTACGAGTAGATTTAGGTATTAATGGTTTTGAAAATGATTTCGAATATTATGATGGCATAAAAGAAAGACATTTCCAAATGTAGGAGGAATTTCAACTATAATTATGGTCAAAAATAATTAATCCAATCTCTTTTTATTATGACGTAAGCGAAAAAATTACCCAGTGTATTATCAATTTTTGGTTTTCATTTAGAGTTAAGTTACCCAGCACGATCACTATATTATGAAATTGCCTTGATCAATTCTTTCTGATTGACAAAATATTAAGGGAGTTTTTGAAGATTGTCATTTTTAACCGACCCATTTATGATTAAATTAATCAATATTCGATTTTTTACATCAAAGTACGTTATGTACGGATATTTAACGTGAAAATATAAAACAACACCTACATCGACTACTTTTGAAGAATTTATTCACTTGCGGAGCGCATTGATTAGTCGGGAAAATTAGAGAAGGAATCATAGTTCTCATTTTCACTGACAATTACCAGCTAAAGCTTAGTTGATTTAGTTGTTAACCTTTGTCTGTAAATGGAATCTTGTAGTGTTTTTTGCTGTTATGGCTTAGAAACATACAAGTAAGGTGAGGGTCATATGACAGGGCCTCTAGAAATTTCCTTCGTTACCATAGAGCGAAAGTGAACCAATCAGTGGCGAGTCACATTGGCAGGATTAGTTAATTCGCGTAGATAAGCCTATTGCTTCCTAGGCAACTTTGCAATTTTAAAAGAAGGGAATTTCTCGATGGTAGATATACCGGTAAGCAGAAGAAGAGGTTACTCTGGAGATAAACAGTTGGCTGTACGAAATACAACTAGCCCAGCACGGAGGGACTATTCCAGAAGGGAGGATCGTAATGATTATAACCAATTTGATGAATTCGATCGCTATTTTGATAACATGGCAAGACAGCTTACGACTTTTAAGGTAATTTAAATTCATTCGAATTTGTTAAGTGAATTTTATGCAAATCCAACAAGGGAAAATTATTGCATCATTAAAGAAATTCGTGTTCGTTACTTATATTAATCTTATTTTTGTTGCATTTCAATTAACATATTCACGAATTTTTTGAACGCTCCCTTTACAATTGTTGTTATTCTTCTGTTTATTATCAAATCAAAAGATTTATTAATAAATTGTTATTTTAATGAACATTCACTATTCTTAAAACACATTATGAATCACATAAATTTGCATATATTTTTTTAAGATGAGAATGCCGATATCCACAAATAATATAACCAATAATATGTGATAAAATTCTCAAAACTTTGCTAATTTTTTTCTATTTAATACTTTCTACTGTTAGGAATATATATTTAGATACTGGGTCATTTGTCGTCCTAATATATTTTCGGAATATGCTAATCATTGATTGAGGGAAAATCTCTCTCGAAACTGCGGAGATAATACATTTTACCATTATGACACCTTACCCTCGTTCTTAACAGAATTATTTATTTGCATAAAAAGACCTTTTGCATCTATAATTTTATTAATAATTTCTATAATTATTTAAATGTGTAAGACTGCTCTCCCTCCTCTCTTAATAAATATGTGAGTAGTATCACAATACGTGTGTTATGTGTAATAGCATTATTTTAAACCTTACTGTCATCATAGTTATATTCATAATCTAACTGTTGCTTTTGTCGTGAGATCTACATACTTAATCCTAGCGAAATCCCATAATCAAACTTCTTGTTTGCATTTCTCCCATTAAAACGTAGATAAAAGATCATATTATGAACCTATGAGCAGCGAAAAGGCAGGCTAGAATTTGACCGTCTTTTTGCCTTATTTTAGCCATTTGATATGTTTCCATTCTCCGATTGGGGACCAGGGAGTTTGTTCAGACAAATGAGTGAAGAAATGCGAAGAGCTCACAATGAGATGATGGAATTTATGCGAAACACGGGAATGAAAAGTAGTTTTGACGATTTCTGGCATTTCCCAAGCATGGCAGATTGCTTTATCAAGGACGATAATGGCCAGGTAAGGCATTTGACTTAAGCTACACAATTTCTTACCACCTTTTTTCTCCTATTTAATATATTTTTGGTGTTTAGACCATCTTTCGAACTAAGTTTAATCTCCAGGCGTTTGATCCGGAAGATATAGAGGTCAGAGTTGACAATCAGACACTTTCTGTCCACGCCAGACATACTAGACGAACTTCAAATTCGTCCAGTGGGCAGTACTTCTGTAAAGCAATGCTTCTGCCAGATGGGGTTCGTACGGAAGAGTTGAAATCAAGACTGGACAAGGTACGTATACACATACCAAATTTAATAAATAAGAATATATAAGAGCAACTGAAAGTATAGCACATAAGTATCATGCAAAAATATGGGATTTCGTACAGCGTAAGCCGAAGTCAATTGGTCTCAAGTCCCTTGAATGGAGGAATTTTTCAACATTCTTCTTGGATAGACAAGTAGCATTTTTTTGAAATAAGACTCAAAGCCGAGAATTCTCACCTGATCTAATACTGTTGATGATACCGTCTTGTTAAAATGTTAAATATCGAACCTGTGTCCTTTGTGAGTTTTTAGGCGTGCATATTGACTGCTACGCCACCGACACACAAATAGAAGACAAGTGAAAGTCAATGGCATAATAGTCAATGTTATTAAATGCTGTTATATGTAATTACAACAATCTTCTTTAGATCGTTGCGGGATTAAGTATTGTTATAGTATAACAAGGTGAATTACATTTGAGATGTTTTTTTAATGGTGACACATAGACACACCAGGTAATGGGTTCATCACATTATAGAATTCATCCAGAGAATACTTTCGCAAAAAGTTCCGTACCACTTTACCACTTCATAAATGGTGTTTAAAGGCTAAAGTTATTTAAACTACGTACTAAACCGTTAACAAAACTTTTCATAGGTCTTGAAATAGTAAACATTCGCAGACATGATAGTTTATTTAAAAATTGTAAGATTAATGAAAAAGGTAATAATAAAAGGCTTTTATTTTATTGAAATTGAGTTTATGATTGGCGTTAAAGAATTTCATTTTACTTTGGCTTATTCAACTTAAAAAATTAATCGTGATTAATAAATCGAATAAAAATAAAGTTGTACGTCATATTTTGCTATTGCACTTAAAGCACTGATTTGAGATGTGTTTTATTTAATCGGATCCGCAACTTCCTTTATTTCAACGTTTTGTTTTAATTTGAAAATCCAAGATTTGATTTGCGATCTCTTTTGTAAATTTCAATTTTCCGCACTATTCCTCCCTAAAGTACTTTAGAATTATGCTACCTTCGTTTCCCCGCTTTCAATAATGCTTATTATTCGCTTTAATTAATCGATATTGATACTTAGAATGGATTCTTTGCTGTCCAAGCTCCTGCTATAAAAGAAAACAAACCGACGAAAGTAGTTAAAACGCATTTTCCCATATTTCTATCGATCATTTTGCCCCTCAACCTCAATTAACAACCGAAATTTCACTTCATATTTAGATTTCATTAAAACCATCGATGATAAAATCGGTCAAAGTTATCAAAGATGAAATACAAGCAATTCAATCATCTCCTGCTGTTGCCCATTAAGCGATAAACTGTTCATAAATAAATAGGTAACAGCATACATATTTGACTTTGATATTTAGAGAAAGGTAAAATTCGTTGATGATACTAACTCAGAATCAGGTTCTGCATCTAATGTGAGTTCTTGTGTTAAAATAATAACAAGGAATAAGAAACTTTAATAAAACAGAATTTTCAAACATACTTAATTCAGTCTTTCGATATTTGGAATATTACCACTCACCCAAATTCCAAATCTGAGTCGGGTGGCTCGACATCCAGTGGCATTGAAGAGGTCCTTTTTGCTCACGAGTATTGTATGAAATCCCTCCATGATTTTTTTGTTTATGGAATTGCAGATTTTGATATATTCGGGTCAATCCATTATGGGCGGATTTTACCACACCGTCAATTTTAATTAGCTCATCTTAGACGGACCGATTAAATGGGATTAGTGGTTTTTTTATCGTTGACTGGACGTTTCAGTGCGTGGGAAAATTGACTAAAAGTGTTTTGTGTTTTTCCTGATTAGAATGGAATTTTAACGGTTGAAGCCCCAGCACCAGGAGTAAATCTTGAACAAATTGGCCCAAGTCGTTTACAACGTATCCCAATCGAAGATAGTGGACGTAGACGTCGAATTGGTATGTACGACTAATCGTCGGGTTCCAGCACAAACACTGCGCACTTCGATTCAAACCAACTTCTCTAACGCCGTTATTACTTCTAAACAACAACCTATCTCACATCTTGCTGCAAAGAGCATTCCATCAATACAACGGAAGCCATTTCCCTTTTCTTGATTAAGCAGATTGATTTTATTGCACCTCATCTAAAGCTTATGGTTTACATAATTTCTTACGGTCTAGTTTCTTCCCCTCATTTTGATACTCTCACGTCTCATTTATGTTTAATTTACTTAAAGAAAATCAGATTTAATAATACTTGATAAATAATTACGTTTGGATTTATCTTAACGCTTCCAAAGAAGCTACTGCCAAGTCAAGCATTAACAACTTATTGCTTGAGCTTTGTTTCTAACTTACGCTAACGCTGTTCGTTTCCAGTTATTAATTTCACGGGAATTTTATACTTGGAGTAATCAAATATTGAATTATTTTGTAGGTAAATTAAAGTCTAAATCACATAAAGGTAAGCATTCTACTCTTTTGGGGAATAATAGTAAATTAGATTAAGACACGCAGTACTGTAGAACTATCCTGCTAAATGGAAACCGAAATCCCACTATAATGTGGGCGAATTGGTAAAATACACCAGGAAAATAAGCAGGTGTTTTTAAATCACCAATAGTGAAAACTCGATTTCGATAACTATTTCAAAATTTACATGACGTTAAGCAAAGAGAATTACGTGACAAAATTGGCAAATCTGGATTATTTATGATGGCTCAGTTGAATTTCATAAGGCTACACACTACTCAGATCCCAAGAAAATAAATTTACTTATATAGGATTGGATACCCTATTAGAAAAAAAGTGCAATGATGGGCTCTTCACAGTTGGTCTTACATATCCAGATGTGAGCTTGATGATCCAATAATTGATAATCGTGTGCAAGAGATTTGAAGCTTGTGGGTTTTTTTCGAGTGATAAGGTTTCCTAACAAAATACTACTAACAATTGAAGGTAACCAAAATGTGCAGGTGACGCAGGTAATTAACGTGCACGTCTTTCAAATCATAGATCACGTGGTAATTGCTTACCGGTCTCATCTAATGATGTGGATTGCCTACCGCACTGGTTAAGTTTAGTCAACAAAGTGGTGATAGAATGTTAACACCTCAGTATAGCAACCTAGTAAACCTCCTCTGGTCAAGTGTTGCTAATACTTCCCTCACTGAATCCAGAAATGTAAAAGTTAACTTGCTTTAAGTTTTTTTTTTCCGTGGTCGATATATGGTTGACGCCTTTTGCTCAAGATAATCTTGAGATATTTGAGGACAGTTTAGTCGGGTGATGCTTATCTTTGAAGGCACAAGTGCACTTTATAAGCAAGTATTCACATCCATTTGCACTCACGTGATCATCAGTTCCACAAATTCCTTGAAGGGTAAATATTCCTGGAAAGGCACAAAATGGGAGGACTGAGTGTAGTATCCGATTGCATATACCGGTAGCTAGTAAAAACATAGACTTGCGGTTTCAGGACTGAAATTGTCAAATTTCACTCTTCCTTTCTTATATATCAACTTTAACAGACACAGTTTGATTAAAAGCACTATGCAAATTGAACCTTGTTGAATATATCGGATAAGCTAAAGTTAACATAAAATAAATTTTTCCAAAAATAACTAGAAATCACATAATATAACCCATCCATTTCTCGAGGAACAGCATGTATAATTAATCAGACTCTTCTATATAAGCATTTCAGCTAAGATAATGCGAAATCATTTTAGTTTCACAATAAACTGAAACCATATTATTAAAATGTATATACCTAGTAAGAATGTTTACTTGAGAACGGTTGAGATGACATGGCAAATTTCAATTGTCAAAGAAGCAAACCTTAATCAAATGATCAATAATTATGATGGGATGTGGGATGGAAGTAGACACCCGATCTTACAGATCCAGAAGTATGTCTTCTTCAGCTATCTTACGAAGTAGAACTCATTTGTCAAAATATTCACATAAGAAAATACACACGAAAGTGACATTACTATTTCATGATTTTCAAAGTTAGAACCCACCCATACGAAATATCAATATCTCGGTGTAAGAGAGGAAGGACACTAATTAGTACCCGAGTTCAATAAAAACTCAGTTTCTATGACCAAATTCTTCAAATTTCACTCTTCTCTCCCTTCATACGCCCTCAAGTTCAATTTGTATACTTGTTGCTAATTCTACCGGTTCTTTTTGGTAAATGAGCTTTATTATGCGAGAAATCTTAATAATAATATGCTTTGAACATATATTGTTTGATGGATAAATGACATATGCGGACAGCATACTCATATAGAATGAATGCATAGGTAGCTGTGGAGATAAGCCTAGCATATTGTCAACGGTAGCTGGCATACGTGAATGCCAGAAACAGTGAGACATGGGTCCTGTGGTATTCGGACATGATAAACGCCCCTTGGGACACAGCGACTTGAGTATGATTGACCTCCCCTTGCTCTCAAATGTGTTTAGTTCGTCTAATCTAAATAATGTAAAACTAGGTGAACTATACCAAATATGTACGTCGTTCCCAAAAAGTTAGAGGTTAGATGCTTATCAAGAATTCAGTGAACTACAGTTCTTATTGAAACAGGTAAATAGAGATATGACAGAATATCAATTTCTCTTTAGGAGCACAAAAATGTCAAACCTTTGAAGATGACTGTTTGAGTCTTCTTTAAACGGATTTGAGAACTAGTGCAAACGGGAATTACCAGAAATATGAGGGCAAACACAACCTTGAAACGATACGACGTTGACCTCATTAATGGGGAAAATTTGAATTCCGAATAAATTCCATCAGTGGTCAATTAATTAAACCGAAACATAAAATTAATGTGGGAAAATGGAACAATTAAGTCACACCGCCATTTTCAGTTTTTTTTTCTATTGCGTCATCCAAATCAATGCCTTCGTTCGAGAACAATAGCTAATTTTAGCAAGAGTCGACACAATGATATTCGTTCAGTCATTCCTTTGCATTATACCCACAAACAGATTACATGAACTAAGGTTAGAGTCCATAGATATCTTCTACCATAAATTTCAAAGACTAGTTCTAATTCGTTTGATAATCATTTGGGTAGTTATTCGTTCCAGCTGTATAGATTACCTTAAGATACAGTTTTCATCTCACATATACATCTGAATGATAGCACTTTCCAACGCTTCTATTTCAGATGCAATCCAAGAAAATGTTCGAGAAAAAAGAGACGGCAAGCGTGAGCTTAACATTTCCCTACCAGTTGAAGAGATCTACGATCAAAAGGACATCAACATTCGTTGTGGTGGTGGAAAACTCTATGTAGAAGGCGACAACGGAGAAAACAAATTCACCCGTACCTTCTACATCCCTGAAGACGTCGACGCTGACAAAATCAACGCCAAACTAAACAATGGAGTGCTTACCATAACTGGACCTATTCTATGAGTTGTTTCCCACCTCTCTTCCCTCCACATATGACTTGCGTTTTCTTTTCTGATAAAAAAAAGATTGATCAACGATATAATGACCATTTTTAGAGGTACTAGAGTAGAAATAATACAAAATAACGTAGCATACAAGAGAGAGGGGAGGGGGGTTGAGGGAAGAATATAAGTGAAGTTAATTAAGCAGGAAATTCTCTGAACGTTAAAATCGACTTCAAGACGCATTCGACCTTAAAAGAGATAATAAAAAGTTCAATTATGGATGGTAATAGGGAGCAGAGACTCAAGAACGGCACACACGCAAACACTTACCCAAATTTCAGACAAATTGTATAGCGAAATAGGCTCCCTGGCTTTGCGTCGTAGTATGCGGTAGGTACCGAGAAATTGTCGAATTAGGGTGAATGAGGACCTTCGGAAACAGGCGATTTCGCGTTCACTATAGATTGAATCACTTAGGAGTTGCGGTGCGTCAAAATCAGACGGGCGGTACATCCAGACGACATTTTTGGTGATTAGATAGGCCGGTGGAATAGAAACGTATAATGGAGGAACCCCGCATGGTAAATTCTGTTAAAGATTTATCAAATGAATAATAGATCGTATGCTCAATAGATATTTAAGCTAGTATCAACTGATCGCATCTGATGATATAATGTATAAAAGCACCGGAAAACGCCCTTATTTTTACGATCTGCACACCGATATTCCAGCCCAGGCGGAGCAGCACAAGTTCATGTTGTTACGGCGAAAACCTATCACAGTTCAATTCGAACTATGTGCAGTATATCATAATTCATTTCAGTTCATATAAACAACTTAAGGAACAAGTGTTATTTTCAATAATAATGGGAAGAAAATATAAGATATTAATTTCATCAAGGGAAAGTCTTTAATAGTTTATCACAATTATATTTTTACCCAGTCACTTATATAAGGCTGAGATTTCAGACTCGTTGCGCACAAATTTATTAACTGAACAAAACGCTAAAACTCAAAACACGAAATTCAAAGAAAAGACTAAGGCGTTAACCAGTGTACGGCGTTCAGTCCCAAAAGTAGAATTGGGTTAAAGTAGCTATATCACCAGCCAGTATCGAAGTACATACAAGTATAGACGTACAGTGAACTAATGAATAGCTAGACTCTGCAATATATTCAACCACAATCCCAACTACGTCAGATGGCTGCCTGCGCTCACCCATGTGCGCTTTAATATTTCTTGGTTAATCATTCTATCACTCTTACTCTCATAGATTCTTATGCCCTTTAATTACAACAATGATTATGAGAAAAAATTATATTCACACCAATAATGTGAAGAATACTATTAACATTCCAAATTAGCATGCAGAGACAACTTACCTTACTGGAGAAATTTAAGAGTAAATGTAAACTATTATTCCATTCAGTAGCATCATGAACCTTGTCATGCTTATTCATTTCCTCCATATCTGGATACTCCCCAAGTTCGCGTTGATGCTTGAGTTCCTCTTTGGCTTCAGGATGAACAATAGTGATTTCAACTTCTTCAATATTTTTTCTCATTTCCTCCAATTCGGCGTTTAATCGAGGATTCAAATCGTCAATGGTGAGGTCAATATCTGATACCCGCTTTCCATTGCAGACCAACTGGTCCTCCTCACTGGTAAGAATCTACGGGAAAACACAAATGAACTAACATTTGACAAACTACTTATAAGCGATTAAGTAGATATTGACTCTCACGGGCCACTCCTCGTATTTTGGTTTCTTTGCTGCCCTGATCTCTTTTAATTCAGCTAATCGTTCGGCTCCACCAATTACCATATTACCAGTGTTGAAATATGGACCTCTGTCCGATTTGGGCACAGGGAGCACATCTCTGGATAGTAGGTGACCAGATTTCTCCAGTGTTTTTCTGGCCATCTCACAAACCTAAAAGAAATATGATCATATGATATATGTATGAATCGCCGATCAGACCAACTGCTATTTTTCACAAATTTTACTAAAAAATCATTAGTAATAATATTTCTGCTAATAACCACACCCGAAGCAATATAGAGTTGTCCTAATTTCTCAATCATTTCTCCTCGAAAGCAACAAAAACTCGTTAATTTATACAAGATTAGATAGACTACTACGTCACGCATATTTCATGCTAAAAAGTACAATTATTGAATAATCCAAAGACAAATTTACTTCATTATCAATTTGAGCAGCTCTGACTGGACCCATCTTTCGTTTCAAGATAATTATATCCTCCACAATCTTATCCATAGCACCATTAAAATCATCCACGGGATTTTCGTTCAACAACTCCGCTGTAGCAAGGGTTATCTGCTGCGGTTGCCTAGCAGCAATGTTGGGGGCATTATATTGGGCACCAACTGGTGCCCCTGGGTGGTCCACAGGCTGTGAGAGGAGGGTATTCAAACTAGACGAACTCGTAGGTCGAGTGCCCTGCATGCTGCGTTTTTGTGCCAACAACTTTTGCCGCATCTCCTCGGAGACTATTTCACCACTTCCTCCTTGATTCTGCTTCTTCAGTAAATATGAAGGGTCAGACTTCAACTGGTGTATCACCTTCTCTACAGTCGACAGATTCTTTTGATGGATTTGACCCTATAATAGATGGAAAATGAAGTCCTGTTAAAACATTACCAACTAGTTATCATTAGAAAAATAACTTTGCACATACCGTCATAATTGCATTCCTGAGCGTGGTGTATTTCTTCAAATCCGTCTCAGGATGTTTTTGACTCAGTTGTTTCATAGCATTGTCCAGGATTTGCAGAAAATTTTGTTGCTGCTCAGGCTTTATCATTTGCGGTGGGTTTTGCATTTGAGCAACGTTGAGAGCTAAAAAATAAATAACGAAAACAGAACTAGTAGCGAAATAGTGATTGCGAAAAATGACAAGAGGAGGTATGTGATACACTGGCCCCAAAGTGAACTTAATCAAATTATAGCCCGAAGAGTTCGTGAACTATGAAAACAGAGACCAAGAATGGAGTCTCCATGGCAAGAAACTTCAATTTTGTAACCGTTTTAGCTGGTCTGATTTAATCAGTACCGTTGGCCATTCCGCTCACTGGCCTCCTTTTTTACCATTAAATGAATTCGAATTGGCTACCGAAGTAGGCGATTACGAAAATGTATTTGAATGTAAAGATAGGTAAATGAAATGGACATTTACTTTCTGTTCCTCCACTGCTTATTTCCCATTTTACCGTTTTGCCCTACTTCCCACTTACTTATCCTCTGGTAGCTCCAGTCACGTCATAATCGGTAACCATCAAATTTCGTCGAGATGGACAACTTGAACTACAGTGAAGCCAACAGCGATAAAAGTGGTTCAAGGAGATCAAGTGGACATAAGGTGATCTACTAACAAATAGATAAATTTAGTAGCGTAAAAATAATAAAACTCACTATTTTCACTGCCCACCTGTTGCTGCTGAGGCTGGTTCACCGGCATCTGCGGCTGAGACATATTGCTCCGAACAACAGTTTGGATGTTAACATTTGGTCCTTGAGAAATCATAGCCTGTTGTTGTGAAGTGGGGATTATTTTCATTCCCTGACCACCACCGACAACTGCACGAGGCTGTGAAACCATCATCCGCTGCTGTTGACCGTCAGCTGCTGGCATAAAGTGTTGTTGTTGTGGCTGCTGCGGATGACCCATTTGCTGTTGTTGGACTTGATTTGGTTGGGATACCATATGCATTCCCTAGTAAGAAGAGAAGAATGTTGGGGTTGAAGAGTGAACCTCCATGCGTTCCCAAAATTTTTATACAGATCATCAATAATCTTAGAGACCAAATTATCTCGACATCACAGTGGTGCTTGAAACGTTTGACCCTAGTGCAACCTCAAGTTCCCCGTAGAGAACCATCGTGTGTCCTCAAGTGGTTTATTTTAGCAGGATAAGCTAATTAAGTGGTCCTAGAATGAGCTCAGCTCTCTCCCAATTTTTCTACTCACAATAATCACTGTTATCTCCTAAAAGTCAACATTTATTAGTGTGCTATGGTAAATTTGTCAGCTCGTAAAATACTTTTAGTATCTTGACTATAATCTTGCTAGCCCATACCAATAAACGACTCTGGAACTCTTAAGATGGAAGCAGGGCTACCACCCAATTCTTTAAACTTGACCATTTCGGATATACGCTTTCTTCTGCAATCAGACAAATATGAATTACATGCGATTAAAAAAAGAACGAAATTGTTCAACAATTTTCAGCCACTTACCTTGAACACTGGTGAAAAATTCAAGGAACGATTTCAAGGACATAGAAGCTCAAACCACAACTGGAACTATGTCAAAACCTTAGTTTCAAGGCTACAGTACTCCAATTTACCCAACCTCTCGCCTCAATAAATATTGTATTGAAAGCTACGAATGTCTCTGTAGTTTTCGTTAATATCGATTAAATGAACTAAATAGGATTGAATGACCGGTCAATTTGTTATAACAAATAATTGAACTGCAACTCCAAAGATGAAAGAAGCGTTACCTTTCAATCTTGCCTTCTTCCATTATCAGGCGAATATGAACTAATGTGTGAAATGCAGATGAATACAAATCCTCGCCATTGAAAACTAAAATCCAGTGTAAGTGTAAAAGTTTTAACACAGAATGGAACACTTAAGTGCTTAAACTATAAAGGCTTTAAGGACAAAAGACGCCAGTCAGAACCTGAGCTATGTGGAAGACATTGGTTTTAGAAACGAGATCGCTCATTTTCACAATCCGCTTCCCTAACTTCAGTAAATATCATCTATTAACCGCACAATTGATACGACCTTAGGATTAAATAGACTTAACAAAATATGAATAAGAGTAGGACCAAAGAATTGCAAAGACAAAAGAAACAGATCCCACCCAATTGAATGTGATTTTTAACACTGCTTATAAACAAGGTGACTGAACTCATAAGGGTCTCCAGAGGTTTTAACATTCAAGAACAAAACAAATTTTTGTCGCAATATGAATTTCGTAAACTGTTTGTTTGACCGCAGAGATGATGATTAAGCGTTGCGGAAGTCGATGCAAAGACCGACAAGGATTGTCATATAAACCCCAAGAACAGATTCTGAAATGGATTTCAGAAACGAACAACAACAATTTCAAATTCAAATAAAACTCCATGTTGAGTATTCGCCTACCTTTATTCTTTCATAGAAATCTAATAAGTAATCAAACGGAGCAAGGAATTCTTCGCACTCAAACTGAATTTTAGAATTTATTTATCTGCGTTTCTCTCTAAGCAACATCATCAGATATATTTCATTATTTAATCACTTTTTCCCGATTAAATGAATATAGTTTACAACCTGACTTATATCCATCAGATTCAGTCCTTGATTCAGACCTAAAACAGCTAATCTGATATGACCATAAATCCCATTGTATGGCCTTGAATCCAACGTCCGCTTAGACAGCCATAAAATGATAATAAAATCCAATATAGTTCGACTCAGTTTAAAAATAATAACATTGGAGGTTCATCTCAGCTGTGAGTCTATTAAAGCACCTGTGACCCATGGATTTAGACAGCATTTACCTACAAAATTTAGTTGGTACCTTGAGAATTTATCACCCCTCATCAAGTACTAACTGAACTGAGTTCCCTTAGCTCCAGCTTGGATGGGTCCAAATAGGCTCTAAACAAATACATTTTATCAATCTAATCCGATCTCTCCTAAAATCTAAACTATGCAAGGTGAATGGTGGTGTTAGATGCAAACTATTCTAAAAACCAGATAGGCTTACCGACATAGTACCCCCAGCGTTATTAGCATTAGGAATTAGGCGAACTTGAGTATTTCCTGTCATTTGCTGTTGAACACCACCGGGTCCACTGATCCTCACTTGTTGACCATAGAAAGGCTGTTGGACACCTATGCAGAGAGGGAAAACAACCTCAAAACAAATTGAACATTTAGAGTATTCCAAAACGCCAAACCCGAGAGCTTATAGTTGATAATCACACATGCATTTGAGATTAGGCTCATTTTCGCAAAATGTTTTTTTTGTTTCAATTAGGCAGTGGGTTTAGGAGTATTAAGGTTCTAAAAAATCAGTGACTTTCCATGCATTAGATTCGAATGCACCGATGGAGCATAATCTTTACAAGGAAAAAACGAGATACATAGATACTGAACAATTGAAAAAGCAAAAGATTAACCAAACACATAGAGAAAAGCGCTGTGGAGGGATAGGGAACAGAACTAACCTTGAATGATGACTGTATAACCGAGAGAGACGAAAAAGAGGAAAAGAAAATGAGATTACCACAAACGAAGACCACAAACCACAGACTCAATACATTTGATTATCAAACTAAATAATGCGCGCGTGAATGAATATGCCGTAATCACAGCTAGCATATAATCGACACTGGTCAAAATTAGTTAGGATTTCTTCTCCTTTTCTGCCCTTCAGATCAACACACAAAATCCCAAACAAACGCCACCACAAAGCAATTAAGCGTAATTAAACACCACGAAGTATCTGGTGTGAAGCGAGAATGAAAATAAATATTAAGCTGAATAAAAATAAGTTCACAATACCGTTTCGTCTCCTCATTTGTCCTGAAATGCAAGGTAAGTAACAGCTGTGGAGTTGAGAAAAAATCAGAAACAAGTAAAAATAAAATAGTATATTAGAGGGAAAGTTGTTAAACTTACCAGGGCCTCCAATGGGGTACATCGGTACTGATTGCATATGCGTAGTACCTTGAGGACCATAACTATATGCAGAAGCGAAAGTAAGTCACAGCCAAAATAAGTTTAAAAATTCCAAATGACTATAAACTGACTTTGTCCCGATTGGTCTGGTCTGATCAACCATTCCAACAGACATATTGTGGCCCCCATCATTGGGAATACCTTGAGACTGTGATTGCATGACACCCTGCTGCAAAACATGAACTGGTTGACCCATTTGTCCACCAGCAGGCATCTAAGGTCAATGAAATTACGTAAGCATCCATTTCATTCGAAATGATTACATCCAAAAAAAATAACGCAGCAAATTTAATTCTGGCACATCAAGTAATTTCACAGCAAGGGAAGGGGGAGGAAAACGGACTCATCGAATGGAATATAGCTCTACACATCAGCTCAAATGTACTAGCGCTATCAAACACATGGACGCTAAAGCTCCTAGTTATTACCTTTGATTTATTAATTACTATAACTCTCGGTCCTCCGTTTGCCAGCCCAAATACAGGGGAGGCAGCGGATACAACATTGTCCTTTTGACCGGAGTTAACTACCTGTGGTCTTTGCATGCGGACAATGTTTTGTCCTTGTTGCATATGAACTGGCGTTGTTTGACGAATGACGGCTTGGGGCCTCATTTGAGTATGCATTTGAGGTTGCATCTGTGGATGTTGCATTTGTTGAGGAGCACCCAAGTGTATCTGCTGCTGTTGTTGACCATCTGAACCACTTCCAGACATAACCTAGGCTACTAAAATTTTGAAAAAGTCAGCATGACAATTGAAAAAAGGTGATGGACTGATTTCAAAATAAGACTTCACCCACTATACTTACGGGTTTCTAAAACCTGAAACGTGCGCAATTGCATTACTCATATAAACAAGTTTTTCCATTTCTAACGATATATGAACATATATATATAATGTTAGCTTTATAATTTTATCGGTATTTTTGAAATGTAAAATAAAATTTGACTGAATTATTTATTGTAAATATCATGAGACGTTGTACATGATTGCCTAAATATTCACTGTTACTTTTCGTTATGTATTATGTTATATATTTAAATTCATAATTTACTCAGAAACTCTTGTTTTATGTTTAAATCCCTCGTTTGACGTCATTATTACCCCACACAGTCTAATAATTCCCATCAATTATATAACGATAGAAGTAAGTGTAACTCAAGTCATTCATTACCCTAACTTCATTTTTAAATGAACACAACTATGTGCCTTTGAATTTCAATTTATATTTTATTTCAGGCTAATTTGCATCGAGGATTACTATGATAAGATGTTAGAATAGATGACTGTTATTACTACTTAGCATATTAAGGTTATTGTAATTGATTTCCTAATTAAATTTCCCACATAAACTTAGTGCAATGTGTCACATATTTATTTATTTACATGGTCTGCTCTTCTCTGTAGGACATCGTAATCGACTCTTAGATTCCCTATGAGCTTGCACTGATTGCAAACACAATCCGACAACGTCACAATACAGTACGACCAAGACCATCATGTCAAAAAAGACGCTCGTTTCCGTTTCGATGCGTCGATTTATATTATGCGTCATTTACAACCGTAATGTAAATAAATTCCCGATCAGTCTCACAAATAGAGAAAATTAAGCAAGTTTTCAATAGTTGGGTTAATTAAGAGATTCCATGGGCATAATCCCAATAACCACTTAATTTCATTGCTATAGAAAAATTTTTTACTTGATACGAGTTAATTATGAGTCACCAATTCATGTTAATCACTCATTGATTTCATAAAGGCACCGACACAGTTTTAGTCAAATCTACACAGATCATAGCTGAATCCGCAATAAGGAAGGAAAATATTGAAAACTGGTGTTTATAATATTTAAAATCGCCTAATTATATGAAGCAACAGTGTATTTGTAATGACATTAGGTCCATCGGGGCCACATTGATCAAATAGATGGAATAAGTCAAGCCAGATCAATTCGGAAGTGGCAGGCAAGCCACCTCAATTTATTAACAAGTAAATTAGGTTTATATACAAAAAAGTTCTTCGTTGGACGTCAGTCCTGTCTCTTCGTCGGAGTCTCGGCGTGATAATCGACATCTGTTTAGATATCTATGTGCAAACACGAAAACACACGGCAGGACCACCTGTGAACACTCTGATAGAAATCTTATCCTCAGTCAATCATTTCTAATCACCAGGTGTTGATAGATATCTGCCGGATATAGCAGAATCTCACTAGCTAAAGAAGATCTGAAATCAACCAAGAGCAAAATTTACTGTAGAGGAGAACTATGATTTCTAAAATCCTGTTTATTGAGAGACGTGCTTACAAAGTAGGCGAAAATTTCAAATTTAAAACTCGGGAAAATCTGCGAATTATCCCTCCAAAAATCGTCATAATGTCTTGACTTTTGATCATAACTACATCAATGATCAAGTCATTATCATCTTTGGAATTTCTAACAGTTCTAAACGGTTTAGTCCGCCGGTTACTACATATAGGTAGTATTTCACCTTAATTTGAAATCTCTTCGTGTGAAACGCGGCCCCAATTCTAACCTATTTGCATATGTTTTGACAAACTCCACTATTTTTGATAAGAGATGTTTTTCTCGCACAATTTCAGTCACGGATGTAAGTGGATACTTCTAAGAAAGATGATTTTATTGTGTTTCATAAAAGCAAATATTTAAGTAAACAATAAACTGGTAGTCGTTTATAATTTCGAGGCCAATAGCTTTGGAAAATAAAATTAAGTACCAATGTTAACAGGTGATTTATTTTCCCAGGAACTCCAAGAAATAACGCTTTCTGTGCTAGGGCACAGTAATTAAATATTTATCATTAAATCAATCAACAAGTTTGTGAACAGAAAGTTGTTGATGAAATTGGAGGTTTTAATTTGCAGAGAAATTTTCACAGTCAAAGCTGTGAAATTGAATTTTTGTGTTACATGTGGTTTAGGTGATCTTATGTGGTGTTAGTCAAAATTAAAACGAATGAAGATTGCAATACCTAGTGTGATCGAGGGAAGGCAAGTCATTTGGGAAGCAGCTTGTACTATCACTTTTGCACGAAAATCAATGTAAAACCAGCTTAGCAATCCAAACATTTAAAAATAATTTCAAAGTTAGAACCCATAAGTGTTATAACGAAATTTTATAATTTAATAAATTATAAACCATAATTAAAATAGTCTGATTAAATTCATAAGAAACTGAGCCCATAACTTAGTGATTCTATGGGCATACATTTTTCTTGTTTTCTACAAATAACTCTTCTAAATTAAAGACACGGATACAGAGGCAGACTCTCCTCAAAGCAGCTCGTTAGTTAGACCGACAACCATCATCAATCAGGCAATCGTTCGGATTTCTCATATCTTCAAAATCTTCGTTCGTTTGTAAATAAAATGAGGTTGCCTTCTCCCCTGCTTCCAATACCACTTACCCAATAAATCTCGCACCTTTCTTTAATCTCTTGATCCATTCTGGAATTTAAAACTAGTGTGAATAGGCATCCTATTGCTAAGGGAAATATTTGACACTGAAATATTTGTTAGTAATATTAAAGAGGAAATCCCTTGACGTTTATGTAAAGTGTGTCGGTGTGATAAAGAAGAAGCAAATCATTTCGGAGACAACCAGGAAATCACCTCAATTTATTGGTCAAAATAATAAGTTTAAGTAAAATTGTTTTTTCCTGCTACGTCAGTCATGTCCATGTTATGTTCTGTCCACTTGTCCGATTCACCTGAGTAAATTACTGTTGTTGATGCTGTCTAAATCGTCAGAAGTGGTTTAGCATGTGCTGTAACTAGCAGAGAGATCCCCAATTTTGGTTATCAAAAACTTACCAAAAAAATCCTGAACTAATATCGATGAACTGTTCCTGGAAAATCAGAATAAAAATATTAAAGGATATGTAATACAAATGTTATATAATTCTCTAGTTTTTTCAATATTAAAAGAAAAATTGCTCCAGTTAAAAATTGTATCTTATAGGTTTGTCGGTCCAAAGGTGAGAACAAATTCGGACGCCTATCTTCTTCTACTATCGGAAAAAAATGTATATTGACCTTTGAAACGCAGGAGAAAGAAAATGAAGACAAATGCAAGATTTCACTCTTAAGAATTAGTGTCTCGTATAAGTGACTTTATAACTGAACTGAACGGAATATTCTCAAATGCTCAAGCCACAAATTTCTTATAGAAAAGTGGCTCCAATTGTAACTTTGGTTGTGGGAAAAAAATATTGGAATTTGCTATAACGTAACCAATTAGGAGTTCCGGTAGTAGTCTCACAGAGCCAACAATCTAAAAACTCGGTAATATAGCAACTTAACACAGAAGCTAATGACCCACGGCAGATAAGAAGGCACGTTATAGTCGACACGCGTGTATTAACGAAACTCACTCTCAATCGGTATCGGCTTAAACAAATAAGAATAATTATCAAGTGTCCTTTATCGGTGGGCAAATAAAGAAAGAAATTACATTTTCATTCATAGAAGAAATATTGGGAGAGGGGGAAAATAATTATCATTTCTTCTAACAGAATCAGGACCAGGATCTCCGGATTTCACAATCCACTTCCCTAGGAAATACTGAGAGCTTTACTTTCCATATATAAATAATATCCTTGATACAGCCTTATTAAATTAATAGACATAATAATATGCACCATTCCAATCTAACAAACGTAAAGCTCCGCGCACAAATTGTTCTGATTCAGATTCTGAAGCTTTTACTTTGAAACCTCAAGTCTAGCGGTCATATTAGATTCCCACTTTCTCTTCATTTTTCCCGCTGTCGATTGCTCTCTTTTTGTACATTGTACCGTTCACCCATGATTAAAATGATTTTCTTCTTCGACATAGGTAATGATATGCAGTACTCGTAATGCATAAAATTTCTGATAATAATATTGCTCTGTTTTGTTAATACATAAATCAGAAGGTTTAGTGATCGAAAGTTTGACATTTTGAAGAAAATTATTTCCAAAAAATCGCTTTTGACATTTTATTACGGGGCGCACTTCAGGGACTGAATACTGTCCATAATTAGTACAAAAGGATAGGAAGTGAAAAAATAAAGTAAAACGATGAAAAATTAATGCTGAAAATAAATCAAAATTATTTATCACTGAGACGCTAATGTGAAAGTGAAATAAATTCGCTCATCCCTAGTGATATGTCAAAATTGCAAAATCTAGCATTTATTTTATATAGCATTGTAAAGTTACTTAATGCAGTTAAATATAATCACTTTCAATATCTTGGTTAATATCCAATTGAAAAAAACAAATTTCTCTAATATATTCCAGCAAGTAACAACCAAATTAACCTGTTTCAAAGGGTGCAAAGGATGACATTTAATTTCTATGAACTTTGATGTAAAGAGATTGAACGAGTACATATAACGGATGCAACATTGGAGAAACTATTGGTTACTGAGTGTTTTGGTTGAGAAGTGGCTGAGAAATCACTTATAGGATGCAGCTAAGCAGATTTTATGAAATATTAGCCGATTTAAATAAAAGGTCATGGAGGGGTGCATAGCTTCTAGTATGATATTTACTTAGTGGAAGAGAGAGTTAAATTGTGGGATTTCCGTCCTGAAACCAAAGTTTCTGTATTGCCTTCATTAGGCTCGCTTTGTTTTTAATAACGCTGTTCCTTGACATTTTTGAGAACTTCTCACAAGAGCTGAGCATTCAAGTCAAGCGGGTGAAAATTGTATTAGATGCAAGTTCCAAAGAACGAATGTTTGTATTCATTTGTATTTTCATAAGTCCATCCATTTCAAATTCATATACCTGGATTGACCGAGTTTAGAGGATTGGATAATAGTGTCATTTTATTGTTAAAGAGGCGTAAGTTTGTATAGGGAAGCGACAATTTTTTTCTTCTAAAGTCCAAGATAAAAGGACAATACTAGCTTACATAATTGTAATATAGCAGAGCTTACTTTATAATTACATAAATATAGTTACTTAGTGATCAAACTTGTACTTATAAAAACATATATCTGCAGGAGTCATCATTCTGACATCCATTAGTGGAGTTGGATTACATACGATTTCACTAATTTGACTAGTTTAAACAAGTCTTGACGACTTCTTAGGAGGAAAGATAAAAAATACGTGGTATGGTCATTTTCAAAATGGGCAAGATAGTATTGTTTGTAGGAGCCTTTTGCATCAACCGTAGCTGAAAGCCATTAATACTAGCCATAACTGGATTGAATTATCGGTATACTTGTAAATAAATAAATGTAATTATGACGAAGTCAATGCATTTCTACATTTACTTTTGCTTTTATTATGCTCCTTTTCAAATGATTTAAATTAACTATTATAGCGCATCCATTTCGAAGAAAAACCTCAGATTTCATATTGATCTCCTAGTAATAAGCAATTTATGGCTGTGTATTGGTTCTATTTAGGCATTTATAAATTAAATACCTTGAATGGATACTGTAATAATTCAAATCGAAACCATTATTCAAATAAAACCAGCTTAGGAACGGCTTTTCTTGGGCCATATAATTTGGGGAAAAAGTGCGTAGAAAGAAGGGCACAAAGTGTTACAGTTCCAAGTAAATGATATCTTCGGTATATTACCGGAATTGAAACGAAAATTATGCCTTAAAATGATAATAACGAAAGAGAGCTTTTTTTATAATTTTAGTGCCACATAGAGCCATTAATATAATAATAAGTAGATATAAAGACTTCGGGTCGCCATTTTTGTTTAACCCCGACCGCTAAGAGATCCAGAAGCAAGCATGAAGATCAATCATATTTGATAGCGCTTGATGAGCATGCTGTTGTATATGCAACGTATTGAGGACTACGTAAAAAATACCCAGAAGACCCCTGAGAGAGCACGTTTAGATCGCATCGTGTTATATTATGTCAGATACGGCTGATTAGATAGACAAACTAGACACCCGATAGCAGGTGAAAACCAATCATTCTCAAGTTGCCGTGTCCCGAAGAGAGTTTATCATGTGGTACGATAAATTAGGACGGATGTCAACTAATTTGACTTGAGGCCGTCCATATAATATCGTTCAGAATTTCATCAACAAAAAAGATCCTTAATTTAGTTTGAAATTCCAAAGACAATAAGCTTTGTGAAACTGAGCTTAATCCTTGTTTTTCTTAATTGCAGCTAACTCATTTATAGTGATGATATCATGGAGGGTGCAGATATTGGTCATGGCCCCGGATAAAGTGGTATCTATTGCTACTTCCATTGGCCCTCTCATGTCTCGTCTCGAGTGTGGTGAGGATTATTGTAATAGTAGGATTTGACCATCTTTCCCAGCTCTGAAATCAAAAATGGGTAATTATAAATATGATCCAGTGTGTCAAACTAAGACACTTAACATTGAAGTACGTTATTATGACCTTGCTATTATTTATCTGTCTTTATAAAAATAACACTGTATGAATATCAAACTGCTATAAAATAGGGAGTTAATATCTATGACAAAAGTGTGGAATTTTCATGCAAATTATGAAATTTAAAACAGATATTATGGTTCCATTTTAATGGAAATTATTTAGTACTTTAATGGAAAGATGGAAATACTATACTACTGACACTGACCATCTTTTAACGACAAGTCAATTGGTAAAAAATGTCCATTTAGGATACTTAGCAAAGAAGCAAATTGGACGGATTTACACCTGTTGAAGAGAGAACTGATTTAAATTAGACAATTCCAGCCTCGAAAAGTGATATCTTCTTTACCTGAGATGTTTTAAAGGGGTACGTATGGTTGGAATCTATTTTCAAAGATAGCGTTTAGCATTAGATACTGTTTTCATAAACAATGAATTGATTTCATCTCCGTCGCAACGGATGAAATTCAATTACTTTGAACGTCACAGAGACCAAATATGGAGAATTATGTCGGAGGAAGTTAACAAATGTCCATTTTTTCTTTCCAGCATCATGTGATCATCGTGTCCTTGTAATTGTTGACCGTTCAATCATACCTTCAATTAAAATGAATTGTGATTATAAGTGTGCAAAATAATGGCATTAGTGATTGACAGATAAATTCATGAGTAAGCAGTTTTTTAAACTTGTGCTAGAATGATAATAAAACCCTTCTTTAGATATTAATATTCAGGCTGAAATTTTAAATGCTATTATGTATTAAATCAACGAGGTTTTAGATTGAACAATCTAATCATTAAAGCTCGACTACCAAAAAAGTAATCCACGGTCATGGTTGTTTCAGTACCCAAATAACTAGAGACCACTAAAGTGTGAGTTACCCAAGACAATTCTTTTGCACACAAAGATCTTTTCATTTGAAGACCAGATAATTGTTGGATGTGAGCCTGTTTCATACTTTAGGGGTCAAGATGTCTTGATCAAATTTTATTCACATGGTACATGAGTCAGCATTCATAATTGTATTACTCAATTGCGGTGAAACATTTATTTGTGGTTTTAAGTTATGATTTTGGTGACAAAATAGTTGTAAACACAGAACTATTTTGACACAACGTAAGTGCACTTTTCACTTAAATCCGGGGCTTAAAGAGCAGACATTTTATTAACCATATCAAAAGACTTCTCCTACATGACTTTGACTGACAATAGTGCCATATATGGAAGGCTAAGTGATGTCCATTTAATCAAAGCAAATAAATAGAGTTAAATATTCCATTGGCAGTCGTTTGATAAACGCACTTTCGCCAAAATTCTATTTCTGCTTATAAAATCAGTCTTCACTTCTGTAACTTGCGTTTTTTTATTATACAATGTGAATCCGATTTGTAAACATCTGTGATGTCAAATCGATTAGGAGATGATCATAACCAATCGGTATCTTGACAAGTGAAAGTTAAAAACCCACATCAATCCTTCACACATATGGACCACAAGCCTAAGTGCCCTAATGTAGCGATGAGATAATTATGTGGGATTGTTAGCTATTGTTATACCGAAAAAGAGAGTAGAATCACTCAGGTCATCCTCTTGGGGAAAATAGGAAGAGATATTGAAAAGCTTTAAAGTAATAAAACTAACCAAAAGTGAGAAAGTGCTAAGAAAATTTGTGCACATCCTTTGTAGATCCGTTTTATGCCACCCATATCGAGTTAGTTTAGGCAACAATGAAGGTAACAATGAAGGACTTTCCAAAGTGTATCTAAAATGGCGCAATAGCATTATTAAAAGGACGAAATTGCGACCCATTTCTGATGTGATTCATTCTCTTTGCATCAATTAGATCTAGTTTATTATAAATCACAATAAGGTATTACTATATTTCTAGGAATTTTGTTAATTTATCAGTACTTATTTTATTTTCACTCATCTCGCAAACGACAAACATTAGGTAGAAAATCAAGACGATTCAAATATTAGTGGCAGTCTTGAGAAAATAGTTAAGTAATTTAAAGGAGTAAAAGGGTATTACGTGTCCTGCCCGTTTGAGTGATTTTGTAATTTGCATTCATCTAAGCTATTGGAATGCTAGGAGGTCTAGTTTAGCCGCTATGATAAACTTGCCCACTAGGTATTGCTAGACTACAATTGACATAGATCCAGAGAGATAAGGGTGAGACAGAGTGCGGTTAACTAGGACACTTTTTTAACCAAACAAAGGCATTATGTTGTAATGCAACTGTATTGCGTTACTGTAGCGTGATCTAAACAGGTCTTTATTGGAACATATCATATAGATTAGTAAATATGAAAGAACGCAAAATGTATAAGGTGTAAGGAAGATGGAAGAAATGACCAGGTCACATAAAGATTATGAATGATGACAGGCGTGTGCTTTACTTTGGTCCACCATGTTATAACGTAAAAAACTAGAAGTCCCGGTAGTAATCCTGCAGAGCCAACAATCTAGAAAACTCGGTTGTATAGCAACTTAATATAGAAGCTAATAACCCACGGCAGAACACGGTATCGGCTTAAACAAATGGGCATAATTACAAAGTATCTTTTATCATTGGGAAAATAAAGAGGGAAATTACATTTTCATTCATAGAAGAAATATTGAGAACAAGGGAAAATAATTATCATTTCTTCTAGCACATCAAGCTTGTGGGCCAGAGCTTCTCTCTATTCTGGCGTGTTTTAGCTGTCTCAAACTTGTGATCAAGCATTGATACTCATATAAATTAACTTCCACTGTCATAAATTCAGTTTCGGCACTTTAGCAAATACGGAAAACCCCAATGTGAGGCTGCAAGAAATCGTGAGAGAAGGAGTTTAGACGATAAATCTCATGCGTGCTTTAGCTCTCACTAATTCTGATGCCATACCTACACGTTTGGTGCACAAAGTGTCTGCGCCTATACTTCAATCCGCACAATTTGTGGCACAGTCGAAACATTCTGTCGAACAGAAACTATCTTCACCCTGCCCATACTGCCGAGGTTGACGTTTCTTCAACAATGTCTCTTCAATCAAGACTGGAGATGGGTCCTTTGGATATCAACTTAGATGTTTCTGGCCTCACGACGCTTGGAATTAATGGAACTCCAGAAATTCAATTTTGTAGTCTAAAAAGCCTTAGTTCAGAACATTTCAGGGAACTCCCTAAAATATTCTGGTTGGTCCAAAATTAAAAACTTTTGATAGAGAACTCTCGCCGGAATGGGGAGGGGAGAGTTGGATAAAATGAAATATTTTTATACAAAAGAAATCAAGGTAAAAATTTTATGATTTTTATTTGTTTATAAAACTTACACAGTTCTTTAAACGCACTGAAATTGTAAATCGATGCTTGATATCATTTTCAGTAAATTACAGAATTTAATTAATCCCGTTTTACTATTGAATTCGAAGGATTTGTGGCTATCTAGAGTCTCAATGAAACTCATCCTCAACGTTCACATCACATTCAACGCAAGTCCTCTCAGAAGTTCTTCGGAAAGGCAAGAACACTTACTTTTTCGAGCTGAAAAGAAAAGAAGTAAAAACAAGGGATCAAATGGACTAAATCTCCCAACCTCCAAAACAATATCCTCACTGCTATAGCTTATTCTAACAGCAGAAAGTGTATTGCCTTTATGAAGGGGATGAGATATTATTATTGTTTCTTCAGCCAATAATCCTCGAAATGCGGCTCCAATTCGACTTAATGTTATAAACGTTTCATGCCAATAAGCAAAATCCAGCCAATCTCTACTCAGGTCCAAGAGAAATATGGATAAGAAATAATCGATTTGCTTTCTTCTTTCCTCCCAACAAACGCAATATTAAGACCCGTACATCCTCGTGTCCAACTCGTATCTTAGAAAGGAACTTAAACTGCTTAATTCGTTGATCTTATGAACTTATAGATGATTATGACAGTGTCCCATTTAAATGTTCTTATGATTGTAGACTTTCATAACATTTAAAAGGAAGCATAATTTGTATAAATTGGGAGAAGTTGTATATAATTCTAAGCACCTCTTTTTTTATGGCAAGAAATCATAAACACACGGGAAGTAAGCATGAGAAATGCCTTTCTGTGGGAATTCATGCCCCAACCATTATTTTATTCGTGTCTTAAATCAACCGATGATTGATATATCAGTAATATGCTGTAGTAACTGATATTTTTTACCGTCGTGACAATATATCAATCATCTTCTCTCATACCCATAGGAATGACCTAGATATTAGATACACTGGTGTGTGCTTTTCCCAAACTCAGTATAGCAGCTGATAGTCTACCGCATATTTTAGCGTGACTGACGCAGACGGGAAATTACACCTCTGTTTGTAAATTGCTATCATTTGCAGAACGTCGCTGACTCATTTGAAATTACCGAATCGCATATATTATTTATAAGTTGACTGAATTTTATATTAAGCATATTGGGTAACTGAGAAGTGACTTCGGATTTAAAAAGAAACAACAAAAACCCTCACTTATTAACCTGTTCATATAAAGCAGGGAATTTCAGAAGAAAATCATCTAGAATATAGAAACACCTTTGCAAATAAATACGGAATCCTTTATAGAACCAGCGGCATTTGATACTATGGCCTTAAACTGTGATACAGTTTTGTGACTTCACAGTGTGCCGATTTAAAAAATATTCACTCTGTAAAGCTTCAAAAAGAATTTCCATTAAATCACTCTGATCCTTAGAAATGGTCGTAGTTTATCAATTGTATTAAGAATGCGTTTAAGAATATAACAAAGCTTCGTCACTTAAATAGAACAGTGAAATTCCACTGTTATGGAAAATGATTTTGGGCTGTGTATCTGCATCCTTATGTCAAATTTGAATGTCCAAAACAATATCAAATTCTTATTTTAAGGAAAGATTTCTGCAAATTTTCTATGGATCGAAAAAGGTTTGACAATGAGTTGTTAAACCGAAGAATTATTCAAAATGAATTTTACTCCATTTACTCTGTTAATCATAAAAATTTCGAACGAGTTAAATAGGCAACTTCGTAGACCAATTTAGAGAAGAAAAAATTTATGAAGAAAAATAATCTATAATCAATGAAAAAATCTGTAATAGCTAGATTGAAAAAAACTGGCAAGTTCACTAGACAGTGATATGTATGTAGCACTTATGCATACATCACGACTATGAAAAAATGTGTTACTGCAAGAATTCCCCTGTTAAGCTAAAAAATTAACTTTAATTGAAATTTTGTCACACGTAGCCACTCTTTACATAGTTGCTAAAGGAAAAGTGACAAGATATTGTGCAAAACAATGATATTTAAGTTAATTTTTCACTTATTATCCCTGACAAACTAGGATAATTGAGATGTTTGACTCCTATTCATTTTAACTCAGGGTATGTAATTCTTAAATATAATGCAATAAGAAGACCTTTTGCCTCATCAATGGTTGCTATACCAGCGGATACCTAGGTTCTAACACCCGAATCATATACTGGGCATTTGTTCATCTTCGCTGGTTAAGAGTTAATAAATAAGAGTAACACAGATCAGTAACCAGATAGATATTAGTAATCCAATTAGTGATGATCTAACTGGTATCTGGCCGTCGTAATACCTATAACATACGCCATGCGCTTATCAATATCAACGAGATAGCCGTAGATTGGGAGAACAATGCATGAGTGCGGATTAAGTCAAGCTTTGCCGTCCATTACTATTACGTCCTACTCAAACTTAGCTAGATAATCATCCCTCTGTACTCTACAGATTAATATTCCTTAAGCATTATTTAGAGGAGATACTACTCGAGCCTACAATTATACCTAAAAGTTTTTCAACATTCCCTAAATAGATCTTGACAATAGACTATCTACTTCGCCTTTTAACCTATCTTCATAATCAGAATAAGAAAGTCATAAAAACTCTAATATTCACTGTAACTTCTGACAATTAATGATGATAATTCGATCAACTTCTGAACTGTAGTTCATGTTCAGTGTGGAAAACAATAAAGGACAAACCATGAAAAGAAACGTGGTAAGAAAAAACCTTTAAGTTATATTTTGTAAAAAAATCACAAATTGATCCACATTTGCATAAAACGCTGCCTTTTGTGCACAAGTAATTATTGAGCCGAAGCATAAATCAGGTAGCACTACTTTGTGGTGGAAATTAGTTTTTGCAAAGGTCACATGTGGTAGGAAATGAATACTTTTCCGCTTCTGGTAGAGATTAAGGCATGGTAAGCTGCATTAGCACAACAATAAATCTATGTTTTATAGTATTACAAGACTTCGTCTTCTTAAAGTTGGTAGGACATTATTACCCTTTCTAGGAATTCAACGCAATGTATTCTCGATTCCCGATAAGGTAAAGGAGAGAAGGATTTAAATATTGTTCTGCAATACGTGATATACATAGTTATGTTGCCACTGATATAATCTAAACCACTACCATTGGTGCAGTAGCACTGACCCAATAGAAGAAGAGGGAAGACCAATAGTTAAAATGATTGCTACTCTTCACTTAGTTAAAAAAATAAAAATGATATTCATGTGGCTGGGGGTTACGAAAATGATTGGCTTTCTGACTGACTAACATTATGATCGTGGGATGACTTCCTTACCAAGTATGAGCATAGAAGAAAGTAATCGAAAAATTTAGTTTTCAGGAGGACGTATTTCGTTCACTAATAATATTCATAATGTTGATCTTCCGACCATTGCGATTAAAACGGAGAAAAAGCGTAATATTAAAGCATTGAGAAAAGGATAATCCTAAATGCCATCAGCTTAGAATGGGGAAAACTGAATAAAATATTGTATTTCCAAACTTCTACAAATAATATAAGATGAGTGATAATGGGTGGATGCCTATATTAGAAGATATAACAGACTTTAAACCAGCGAGCCGTAGTGGATAAGAACAGAGTATAACTGAGAATGCCAATGACTTAAGTTCAGACTGATGACTAATAAACAGTACACTATTCAGGTTGAAAACTGAATTAACTGATAAGTATATTTAACCACGTGTTATACCAATTATGATTAGAACAGAACAAATAAGGCTAGAAACAAGGACACTCAAGTCAATTTTCGCTACTTTTAGCAATTATTAATTGAGCTTCATGTATTAAAAATTTTTCATATCATAAATAATATTTTACCAATAACAGAAAACTTATGAGTATTTCTGATCAGTTTAGAAAAAATTCACGCAAAAATGCTAAAATAGCAAAACACTATTGATGACCTTGACATTTTCCATATCAATTTGTGACATGTAAAATTCAGTTCAGGCATCTATCACTGATACCTGAAAAGCATCAAACAGGTTTACAGATGGGAAGCATAAAAGCGCACACAACTGAGGAAAAGGGGCAACTTATAATTGATTTCTAAATGTGATATTTGAATAAAAATGCCAACCTTGCGCATTTTAGTGCCCTGGAAGGAATCCTTAGAAGTGGATGAGTTTATGATTGAAAATTATAGTTTATCCTAATTTTATTTCACAAGAAATAATTCACTGAAATTATAATAAGTCTTTATTACCATACTTTAAGAATCAAAAGGAACAATCATGATTTTCTTTAAAGGTGAATGCTGAACAGTTTCTCCATTCGCAGTGCACTTACACAGTTCAAATTGCCATCAGTTCGTTTTAAGACATAATTTATCTAATAATGTAGCTAAAATTAAGTTCTAACGGAAATGCAAAGGGGATGCAATATATTGCTTTCAGTATGCAATTTTGGCAATTTTAGTACCTATGGCTAAATAAAGAACAGCATTCCTAAGGAAAAGTGCTTCTAACGGACATTTATGCATTGTGCTTCGAATTAGTGGAAAAGAGCTCCCGCCGATCCTAGAGTGAGCATACTTAGAAATTCCTGGCTGCTTCAAAATCATTAATGCACGTGACAGGAAAGTTTTTCGCACCTGGAAAAGGCCACCATGCATATTGGGACTATTTTAAGCCTTTATTTACCAGTATGGGGAGTGAAATTGTTCAAATGAAAAATCACGTGAACGTTGGAGAGAATCTTGTCTACAGGAATAAAACCCAGGTGCTGTGGGGAGAATACTCGTTGCCAACCAGTTGGCAAAACTTCAGAAAGTAATTTAATTTATATTAAATAGTCAACAGCAGATTATAATATCGAGGAATTGAGGAATTTCTATTAATTTCAAATTTGTCTCTCAGTTCTTCTGAATAAACACATGAAACCGTTTATTTAAATCGCCTAGCACAACAGAGCGTCTCCCCTTTCGATGATTAAGTAAATAAATTGATTATCCCAATTCTTCTATAAGTTAAAATAAAGATCAGTATTACCGGTGACATATATGTTGGAGTTAGGGTAACAGCTAACGGCTGACAGCCTACACCATTTCTAGAGCAGAAGACCAAGAGCTGACTAGGCCAAAATGTTTCAATTAAGCCACAATGAAGATTCAAGCTGGTGAGAGAGAGATAAGAACAAAGACAACAGCTGTATAACAGGCGTACGTCTGCCCCTGTGTGTGAGTACCAAAGCGGTTCATGAGTCACTTAGTCAAGGACACGCGTGAGCTATAAGTGCGGATGTACCTTCAAATGAAAAGAGACAGTTATAGAAAAAGGAAACTCGATAAACTTGCCTAGATATGACAGGGACGAGTTTGAGTCATAGGGACATAAAGGTATCACTGTGGCTTCGCGGACGAAAAAGGGAGGTATTTTCATAGAGGATTCGAATAAAGTGTAATTTTGGGAATGCATATGGAGTCATCCTTCATATTTTTTTCATTTATCGGCTGAAAATTGGATTCAAGTCATTTTATCCGATAACTACTAGAATCAATTTTGGCATTAAAGGACTTTAACTTTTAGCCATTTAAATAATCAATTAAAAACTATAGAGAACTTTAAAGCGTGAATCACAATTCTGATAACGTATTGATGATGTACCATACTGCTATTCTTTTTCCTTATTACTTTCTCCATCTGAGTAATCGATCTCCCCNNCCTCCCTTTTATAGAGATATTATAATATCCACGGGTTTGCAGGGGAAATCATAGAAACCAGTAGTCAAAGTGGCCTTGGATTTAACTCTTAGGCGTCCTTAACACCATCCGAAATGGTGGAAAAGCACCTATCTCAGAGGGAGAAGTGCCATCAAACATGTTCTATCAAAATATGCAAAATTTGCTCTTTACTACTGGCCATTTTGCATAATTGATAAGAGAAATGATTTTGATACTCTAGACTAGAAAATGCAGGCAAAGCAGACAACATCGCCAGTCGGACATCGACTCAGATGAGGGAAGCTAGTATCGGAGATATATTTAACCAACTTTCGTGTATATGGAAAGGGTAGTTGCCAAAAGAGTAGAGTTAGCAAAATAGTTGCTTCCTCCTACTTTTGTGCCCTTAAATACTGTTTGGTCCATCGTTCTATCTTCTTTACTCTTTTAGACCTTTTGCCCTTTAACCATATATTGCCTTTTATAAAAGGTGTCCTTTAGTACATACTTATTTAGTCCGTACTTCCAACATTATCATCAGTTAAGGGATAGTTTGGTTCTCATATGTTAATTCTATGAAAAGATTTCATTCACAATAATAGGTACAGTCGGCATAAAGAGTGTCTTGAAGTAATATGCTTCCGCCTTTATTCAAATTAGTTACTCCGGGTCAGAATCAAGTATACTCAAAGCATTATTTAAGGGCTAGATTACGGTATTGGCTTTTAATTAAGTTACTTTAATTATGCATTGGGCTTGATACTCAATACTAAAATTATGATGCCATTTTATGAGAAATTTCATTTAAAACAACCTGGGTTGCTTTCGAGTTTAAAATCAAAATCGTAATTCAATGGCAAAGATGAGGTTATTTTTGAGATTTTTTACAATTACCTTTAGTATAAAAATGCACCTTAAGGCTCCATGATCTCATTAACTTGTTCAGTTCTGTGAACAATTTTCCTTTATCATTCTCAGTTAAACGACACTGAGGAGAGCTTTCAAGATGTCGATGAACCGTGAATATCCTAAATAGCTAATCGAATCCTGCTAAAAATTGAGCATTAAATGTCTTCGGTGGTGTTTTAAAGACAAAGGAAAGATTATTTGATTTAATTTGAAGTAGTGCCAATCTGAACTCACAGTAGCAGTCAATCAAAGGGCCCAGATTGATACACGACAGCTGTCCTTCATTTTAATTCTCCATAGGTTAAATAAAATTCCCTTCTGCTTTGGCAGAACTTTTAATCTGATCTTCGCATTTCATATTGATCAATACATATCATAGAGACAAATAAACAATGTCTCTCTCTTTAACACATACTGTAAAATATTAAAAACATGCTTTTCCTCTAATTTTGGGAGATTGATGATGTTTCGCATGTAGCGAGATAATGACTTTGTCTATATAATTAGCGCTGATATCCCCGTTTGTGGTGTAGATACATTAGTCGCTCCGTTTCGACAGCTTATGTTAATTTGAATTATTCAATAAATCATGTTTATTGATAATAAATACTACAGCTACACGTATTTGTACGGCTAAGCCTGACAAGACAGACGAATGCAATATTACGGGACGCTTCATCTGACATAATTGAAAACTATGTGGTTTTGGAATGTACTAACAACACTGTTTTAATAAGGCAAATTTAAAAAAATAAATAATCTAAACAATGATTTTTGGACATCGAATTGTTTAGATTTGCCCCCACTTAGACGATTATTACAGTGGTACGAAAATAAGACACGGTTCCACAGAATTAAACAAACGAGAACATGCTGCATAAAAGAATGCATGATTGACACTGATCGAATGAATGAACTATGAGGGCGCTCACTATTTCACTTGTCAAGGTATTCAACAGTTCCTTATGTAAGGATAATGAATAAATTCACTGTGGCAAATTAAATGTCTGAATAAAGTAGCAAATAGGTTTTTAACGCATGAAGAATAAAAACTTGATGAATAAAAAAATATAATTATATAGACGGTCAATGAAGTCCCTATACCTAGGTTATTAATAACAGCTGTACCTTCTTAATAAAGGGTCGAAGAGAAATCATCCATTGACTTACAGTTCTTCTCTCCCCTTCTTTCTGGGTCTAAGCAATTGTACTTACAGTATATCACAGTGACAACCTATAATAACTTATTGATTGTATTATGGAAAATATATTTTCATATTATAAAGTTAAAATGTATCTGATTAATGACAAAACCCTTTGGTGGACAATTAATAGGTGAAGGCACCAATTAATAAGTCTCTTCTAATATTTTTGGGAAATATTTATTTTGAAAACAAATAAGTATAGAACAATCAAGTTATGTGTAATTAAAAGGAGGCAGATTTACTTAAAACTGCTAAGTAGCCGGCAATATATCATTGATTTCAGGAAAGATTATTGCACAATCGTAAGTAAATAACCTTGAATAACTTTTCATACAATATATTGCTGGGCGTGAACCGTTTTATCTAATCGTGCTGAAAGCTCACTCTTATGAAGAGACTTTTGCATCTTCCGTAATTTTCCCATTTTTAAATATAATGCTCACTTTAAAAAGATTAGCTTTAATTTCTTGAGGTTAGTGTAAATGTAGAACTACAGCATCATACAAAGTGTTATATTACTGACCTTAATTATCATTTAATTGGAATTAGTTCACTCATGATATTGACAGCATTCATGAGCTCTACCGATATGGAATTTCACTTATTAAGCTGAATGTATGACAACCGATTTAAACTGACTTGACTTCGTCAATGCTCCTTTTAAACAACTTTTTTAAATGCTCCAACTTATAAACTCGTCTAGTTCTGGGCACAAGGTACTTGTTTATATAAAATCGAAAAACCAGATGTTTATTCATGACTAAAAATATTTTTAATAGTAATCGTGATTGACAAATCGGGATGAAGACAAGGCTAAAGTCAAAATCTTGTTTCGGAATTAAATCATCTAGCATGTATCGCTATTTCTCAATGTTAAATTACTCGTATACTAAATATCTATTCTCTATACTATACTCGTATACTAAATATCTCTCAGTCAATTGCATCAAAAAAATTAAATTCAATTACATGGTGGCATTGACTCATGTGGTGGAAAATACTCAACCCATTCTCTTAACGTGGCAGTTTGATAACTCAAGGTTGTCTCAATAAGACAATTTTCCCGTTGTCAATGCGCTGGCACTATGTTTATATCCCCGCTCGATTATTTTCTGAGATTAGCAGAATCTAAAAGCACGTTATGGGTAGATCATCTCGTGAAAATTTTAGCAAGATTAATTTCTCTTTCAGTTGGATAAATTGTGCTGTTTGAAAAGATACTGACATAAGTGTCACTCCCATTACGTAATCAACAAAATTCTTTGTTGAAATACCACTCATTCGGGAGGAGATTGTTTTTTTAGTCAATCAAGCAGATTGTAAGCCTTATCAGTAAAAAGCAGTTCTTCTACAAGTTTCATTTAAAGGCAACATTCCGCCACTATTTTGGAAAAAAAGCCTAATTATAGAATCACGCATTGAATCAATGAGAAACTTTATAGATTATATAATTTCCGCGAACTACTAATATCATTCTGAACTAACCATTGAATAGCTCATCAAAATTACAAGATGCCTGTTTCCTACTAAGCTAATATTACGTTTTTATTATACTCTCAGAGTTTTTACATATAAAATATTACAAATCTAAAAGTAATTATTAGTCAAAATTGTAAGAAGCCATAGGATAATATCCTCATAAGTTTCATGTTGACGTTGACTTTGCTGGCGCAGTGGTTTGACCGGCAGTTGATTGAGATTGAAGTTGAGATTGAGGAATCGACGTTGAACGATTGAACGAAGATCCATTCCAAGTAGTGGAGCTGGAGGTGGAGGTAGTTGATGAAGAGGATACAGTAACTGTAGCTGAAGCTTGTGAGACAGTTGTACTTGGAGATGCACTGATAATTGAGGAAGTATTCACACTGGATGTTAGATTATTCATTGAAGCTGCAGCGGTGCTCAAAACACTATTCAGCGCATGAGATCTATTCACGGAGATCGCTTGAAGAGGTATATGGTAATATCTACAGGGTTGACGAGTGCATCTACCCTTTGCAGCATCTCGGCATACTGTAACTCGACCCTGATTCACTTCAAGTCCTTTCGCTGTTGTGAAAAGGAATGGAAAGTGTATAGCTGTATTTTAAGTGGACTTAGTTGGGTAAGGGAATGGCCTATGATCTCAGGGAGTGAATTCTTGGGAAATATGCGGGAAGACTCGGGAGCATTTATATGACTAATTAGGCCTAGTTTTTCCCATTTGTGATGCGGGTGAATGGATTTTATCATACAGAAGAGGTCTACATGAATGAATGTTAGGCACAGCTGTACAACAAATCAAGGAGCAAATGGGTTAACTTACTATCAGCAATATGAACGTAACGGCATTCCGTGTTTCGATGGCATTTTCCGGCTTGGAAATCTCGACAAAGTTGGAGACTTTCGATTAGCTAAAATAAAAGAAAATTAACCTGATAGCATTAAGACAGCAGTAGATTAATCAATATTGTTTCCTTTAAGCATTGAGACTTCTTACTCAGGTATTCTTTTATCCATTTTAACATTCATTTAACATTTTCACATTTTCATTAAATTATTCTGGGATTTCGATTTTAAATAAAGCATATTCACATTCAAAACGGTAATTCTTTGATCTACAAACTGTTATTTTATTGTGCATCAAACGGATTTCACTCTAAAGATCATAACTGCTCCAATGTTCTTGAAGGGTGGTTTCATGAATCCATGTTATAGTAAACTAAATTTATTTGCCTACGTACATAAATAAACTATAACTTTCAGCTAATTATAAAGATTTTGCGGATTTTTTGAAATGAAATAAAACTTACATGACCGTCTTCAGTGAAATAAGGGCAGCTGGTGATTAGAGCTTGGTTTTGGGGGAGACTTCCAGTCAGGGAACCTATAGCAAGCCCACTGGTAACTACATGGGAAAAATATCGTAAAAAGTGAGACCGAGAGAAAAACAATATATTCTTATTGAAAGAACACTTCTGGTAAGAATACAAAACGTTGTATTGATGATTTAATTTCAGGTTGCCTTTTGAAATTTAATGACAAGCAAATACTTCGTCTTGTTATTAATGACCTCGATAATTAGCTGAATATATTAAAAATATAGCATAAAATACAATATTCCATCTGATGTGTGGACATAGGAAATCTGAACTTCATAGACCATCTTCCCATTTTCAATCTTCCCCAAATATAGGAATTTAAAGCTTATTAGAATTAGATAATTTGCTACAAATAAATAAAAAGGCTTTACTTACACTAACAGTACATTACGGTATCTGGATATAAGAAGCCCACGTAGGGAATATATAGGATTTGTTCAAATGTAAAAGCGAGGGAAAAAATTGTCAGAATAGCGGCTCTTCAGCTTCTGTACTCTGTAAAGCATATGCTGTAAGATTTATTAATAGATCTATTCATATGACTACGCTTACAGTAATATTGTAAGCAAAACTTTACAGTGGCAACTTAATCAGCATTTACTTTTGGTCATCTTGACTCTATCAAAGCTAAGTTATTGGACAATCAGAACACTCAAATCCACTAATTAAGCGTTGAAAAAATGCTGTCACATAGTTTCAGGCGGAAATTAAAGTACAGAAGCGAATTATGTCAAAAGGACAATAACCCAAATTCCACAAGCTTCCGCATTCTAGGTCGTGACATTGCCAGTGCAATCTTTAGCTTTGTAAACCAGATATAAGAAATCCAACAGTTTAAATATGAATGAAATTATGGCAGTTTGGGAATTACTTCGTGATATTAACTTACTTCAAAGAATGAGACTGCGAAAAAGAATTAATAAAAAAAATAAATAATAATAATAACCGTCCAATAGCCTTCCTATCAAAGATAGAACTCGCAAACATATCTTAGAATAAGAAATCCTTAAGGATTAAAGGACACTGATCTAGAAAAATTATGTATATTTAACAACAACAATCTCTCCTCCTCCTCCTCCAAATAAACTAAATGTTAATATCTTTGCTCCCTTCTTTCTAACTGATATCCTTAACACGAATTTTAAGAAAATTCTCTTTGATCAAATGAAAAAAATAATTCTTAAGGATTTGGTAATTAAGGAACGCATCTAAGAATGCAGTCACGTAGGTGAATAGACCCGACTACAAAAATTGGAAAGAGAAATCTGGAGACCTGTAAGTAAAACTTTACAGTCTCTAAAATCGTTAATTAGGAAATCTATAGGATTTATCTCACCAGAATAAACTCAAGCGCAAGTACATCCTTCCAAGTCCATTTAAGCACAACTGTATCTCCTCACCATTACTCATTGAGGACTCTAACCAACTGACCTAACTTCCGGAAAATTATCAGCGCACATGCTTTCGTCTTGCAAAAGCCAAACCAAACTCGGCATATATGTTAAGTGGGGAAACTCACATTGGTCATAAAAGGCGAGAGGATTCAGTCCATAAGGAGCGAATAGAGCAGCCCAGTTCTGTTGAACTTGCTGCTGCTGAACAAGTTGCTGTTGAGCAGCTTGTTGCTGTAACCGCAGTAAAGCAGCAGTTTGAATTGCCATGGCAGGTGACGTTGTTGGAGTTATAGAGAGGGAGGTTGATGGTGATGGTAACTGAGCCTGTTGTTGCTGTACCAGTTGAGCTTGATGAGTTGCTTGTTGCTGATGTTGTAACCAGGCCAGTGTGTTCGCTATTTGAGACGTGCTAGTCACCACTGTTGCTGTTGCTTGACTCACAGGGTTAGAAATATTGACTGCATCTTCTGCGGCAGTGTTAGCTCTTTTAGCTGGTGCTGTCTACAATGAAAAATGCACACATTGGACTCTACGCTAAACAGTATGTCTATTATGCTTTGAAACATACGGCTTGGGTATCACTATTATTATTTGCTGTCCGCTTTCGGGAATTAGAGACTCCATTAAAATCTGATAAGGACAGTTGAGTGGACGATGCTATCTGAGCAGTTGTTTGAGGAACTGACTGTTGAGGTAGAGTCAAAGAGCTAGCTGCAGTGGCTTGTCGAATAGCATTCATGAGAGCAGCTGCGCTGGGATTGTAGCCGACCTGTGAGGCAGCGGCTGAGGTTAATCCAGTGCCGGGGTTGGCGGAAAAAAGCGGCGAGAGGAACTAAAATAAAATATCAAAGAGAAGCGCGATGGAACGCGGGGTAAAGTAGGGAAGGGAGTGGGGAGCAGAGTAGAGCTAACTCGTACACGCATACACCAACTCGCAAAAAATGAGCAGCTGCATAAGCTCTCGGCAGGCGCTTATCAACTAATTTAGCGAAACTAGGATTAAATTCAAGAGAACATCGCATCATATTGATCATGGCAATTCCTTGATAAAGCGGTGCAATTAATCAGCTGAGCTAAAGACAACATTTGCGAATATCTTTTCAGAATCAGAGTCTCAACGTGAAAATAAGATTAGGCTGTGTGAAAATTTTTAGGATGAGCGTTCGCTGTTGCTTACAGATTGTTCCAAGATCAATCACCAAATTGCTAAGCTCTTGAAACAGATTCCGTACAGCTAAAAAATGATGTGACGGTAGTTCCATGTGCAGGAATTATTGGGGGTGTTAGTGAAGATGCAAGGAAAATGTAATTGGGTTTGAAACATGAGAACTGAATTGATTTCACTGAAGCAGCTAGAGCCGTGCATAAAACATGAACCAACGCAAGTCTTCTACTACATTAAACAAACTAATCCTATCGTATTATGCTAAGTATGGTAGTGACTTTTTCTTATTAGAAAGTATGATAGACGATACCGCATAACTACTTCTGTATACACCCCATACATAAACGAGATTCTCAACAATTTATCACGTGAAAGATATAAGAAAAGCACCAATATTTTTATTATAACGAAAATGCAAGTTTCAATCGCATGTAATCTATCTTTTCAATCCGAATCTGTTCCATTAAATTTTGGTCAAGAGAGCGCGACACCGGGCATTAATATTAGCGAACTAAGAGAGCCGAACGTACCAAAAGCTAGGGAGTCTGATTGTTTACGCCGAGTTGAAATGAGCAAGAATTTAGTATTGCATGCATTGTGATGAAAACGAATTTTACGTGCATTGAAAACGCATCATCACCAGAGGTTAGGTAAATCAAGAGAGAATACACTGCTGTACGACTGAAGTGACCTCAACATGAACCAAGCACCTTCAACCACATATAAACATATCTATCAAACGAACATTGGCTCCTGAATGGGCGTCTAATGCTAAGATGATGATAATGTTGTTTAAATTTATATTTCCGGAAGTGAGAGCATGGCAGAGGCTGTCGTCATAACCCCTAGCATAAATAGTCGTGAAACAAACGATAAGGTGATGAAGAGGGGGAGAGAGCAGAGTTTTGTGCATATAATCTTGCACGGACGCGTTTGCAAAGGCTCGAAATAAACAAATTAGACAAGAATTAGAGCGATATATATACACAGAGCAATCATCACTTCCAACACCTCCGTTTAGGTAATGCAGGTGATGATAGATTTATGCACATGTGCTAAATCAATTAATGAGTTGTTTGCAAATGCAAAACGCACTGCCTGTATCTGTATCTGTACACGCAGACTGAAACCTTAATGAATGCAGTTGCTTAATTGACACTGAGCTCTAGAAGACACTAGTGATAATTCTCGCCTCATAAAATAATTAAAAACCAATTGAGTCCTAATAAAATTGCTATTATTTTAATTGAGTATGGAGGAAGAAGGCACATAGATGAAATTCCTAATGTAATACGATCGCATTAAGGTATAATGGGAGGTAAGAGAAATAAATAGACACGCACATATTAGAAGAAAACTAAGGTGGGAATCCACAGCTTGGGGAGAAAGAAATAGCACGCGCTAATGAGAGTAGTAATAGAAGGGGGTAGGTAGAATGATGGCAAAGATAGAGTAAATGCTAGTAAGGGAAGTGAAGCATGATTGTGTTGTAACAGACACACGAGACGCACATGAAATATATACACAAGCATTTTACAGGCGTTAAGATGGAAGAGGAGGAGTAAATACATCCATATAGAGGGAGCAAATTATGTTGCTGCGATCAGGGATGCAGCAACACATATTTCTCGTTCTCTGATCCTCTTAGTTTATTTTTTTTATTTGAGCAGAGCGAGTTGCGTAGCAACAGCCATTAAGTGTGGCATATTTTTTGCTGGATTTAGGGATATATTTAGGCGCAACTTACCCCCGCATTAGTTTTCACAAGTAGGGTATTTGTTGAGTCTAGGGTTAATGAGATAGGAGATCGAGGTAATATATATACTATCGTCATTTCTTCGCCTCCACCCCAAAATTAAGATTGACAGAAGTGGGAAATAAGTGGTTTAAATTTTAAGTCACTGTGGCACTTACCTCTGTGGGATTGTATCCGTTTGTTGAAGCTGCTGAAGGAGAAGTCATGGCGCTATTGAAAGGATATCCAGGGAGAAGGAAATTGGCATCTGTGAAACCGGTTGAGTAAACAGAGTTTGTATACAGGGAGGTGGTAATGGATTCAGTATTCCTGGCATTAGCAGCAATCATAGCTAGAAGCTGATCATTTGTATTGGAGGGGAACATGATACTAGGTTGCTGGGTCATGGCCGCAGTTGTAGCGGAAGAGTTGGCCCCACCATTCCACAGACCTGTGGCTAGAGCTTGTGTTGGTTGCATATTTTGCGGATACGAGAATGCGTGAGAGACAGAGAATGTGGTTTGGCTCTAACAGATACGAGCGTACCTCTACATAGTCTTTATATATGTGCGCACAGCATAGTTTGTGCGTGAACAGAGGCTCGTGTTTGCGGCCTAATTGGTAGACGCTACATAGTGGTACCAGTGCGCACACGCCAATCTAAGGTCGATACGTGCGCAGTGGAGAGAACGACCCATTGGCACCAGGTGTTACTATAATGCTTTGCTGGTGATGGTAATATGCTGTTGTGGTATTGCATTTAATTCTGCCCCATATTAATAAAAGAAAGCTCACACATGCCTGTTTGTGCCACTTTATCACATTCCATGGAGACTAAAGCGGTTAAACAATTTTTCTTCTACCTCCCTCTATCCCTCTCCTGAATACGGAATGTGCAAATTAGAAGGCCGAAAACATGCCACTCATAGCAAATAGCTAATTTGTTGTTTACATTTTAGAACAAGGAAAAAATGTCATACATAGTAATGCACGATTTCTAAGATATCTATCTTAGAAAGGAGTATCATTGTAAAAGGAAAATAAACGGAGCCAGTATTTCCTAATAAACTTATCTTAAGGGTCAGGTAATTCAGTAAAAAAGAATGAAAGAATTCCGTTAATTTAAAGATGATTAACTTATAACAAACAGAGGAGAAATTTGTGTTGCTTGGATTGAAAACGTTGTGTCGTGTATTAGGGACCTACATGAGACTGTTCGAAATTGAATAAATGAAACGCTAAATACCAGATTAAAACCATTTAAAATTCTGCAAATCCTGCTGAATTGGAGCTAAATTTAATCTTGTAGGGAGGTTATTAAAACATTCTTTATTTAAAAATTCATGCTCTTCAGAATAAAACCACAATTAAATGAGAATAATTTGCCAGAAAATGTTTTAGGAAAGAGTAACTAGTAGTAAATGGTGATTCTAACACAAAATTTCCCCACTTAACATCTTCGTTTTAATCCTCTCGGTTTTCATTGAGAAAGGGTGGGGAGTGGGGATGTTTAGATGACGTATTATATAACTCGTTGGCTATTACCATGATAATCGAATTTAAATTCTAAATCTATGTCGTTCAATGCTTCTAAAACGTGTGACCTCATCTTAAAGCACATTAGCAACAGTAAAACAGGCACCTCTAATCTTCGGAACATCAAATCAAATAATGTAAAACTATGAGCCCTGCAATTGACTCGTCTCTGTTGATAGGACATTGACAAGTGCAGACACTCAACTAGGCAAGGGAGACAGACGGCCCGTCTTCACCACATAGAATGCAGAAAATTCCCTTTCACTTTGGTCTGACTATTTATTTCAAATGAAAATCAATTCCTTTCTATTCAAATAGAGGTAACATTTCTCTTCCTCTTCCTCTGCCGCTAAACTCTCCTATCCTCCCATCTCCCCTTTTGTCTATCCTCATCAGCATTACTATTGCCGATAAAACTGAGGTGATCAACGGTAAGATTAGCTGTTATTTCGACAAGAGGTATAATTTGTTCAAGCTTCACAAAATTGAAATATTACTTCGTTTCAACTTTCTGAATGCCTCTACAATAGAAACACCGAGTCCCTAATGTCTATTATTGGTTCCTTATGTTTTCTACAATCTAGATGGGGTTGAGCAACACCCCAGATAGTTCAACCGACACTATTTTCAAGCCATTTATATTTCTTAATTTGGGAAATTGAAAATCACAGTATCATTTGATCTCATGAATGATTTACCGATCTATTCAACTAGTCAATCTGCAAAAACTCTACGGGCATATGAACCCAAACGTTTTAGATATAATTCAAGGAAGCTTACTTATGAGATTCCGTTCTGGAATGTCAACTCTTTCTTCAAGGAACTCAATTTCTTGATTTGAAGGCACAAACAGGATGAATTTAAAATTTACATTATGCAAAACTCTTTTGACCCCTTGATGCTACTCTTCATTTTATTCTTGCTAGAATTCACAATTTACTCCTGGCCTTTAGAAGTTTCCCGTGACTAAAATCGTAGTATAACTTGAGTTTCATACTAATACGCTCCAGAGGAAAGAAGATATAAGTCAACTAAACAATTTTAAACATATTAAACACCTATAACTTCAAATTATCTCTGAACGCTTTCATGTACACGACCATAGGGTATGTATTCATCAATATGCATGAATTTTATTAACTTCATTTTTCGTGCATTTGAAAGCTTTCCTTATCAAAATAAATACATTAGTGATAGCACTTTTTTGTTGTTTATAAGAAGAAGGCGTAGTACAAGTCATGATTACAACTTGTGTGTTCTTTTTCAGAGTTTTCCAAAATCTGTTTCAGTAACAGCATAAATGAACCTACCAAGTGAAAATGAATGACGTGTCATTCCAGTTCATGGATTCAAGCCATCTCCCAAACAAAACCTGTCATCAAAGACCTGATGCTGAAAACAAGCTTAAGAGTGGGGGCGATTGTGAAACCATATAAATTTGCTTCCCCAACGTACCGATTTCTTTTCCAAAAAAATATAATAGCAATGAAAACGCCCTGAATTGACAGTCAATAGGTCCGTGCAAATCAATAAAATTTTGATTCACACAATTATTTTTGTGCATTTATTAAGAGAAAGTACAAGTTAATATGAAATCTTTTGTGATTAATCACGCCAACTTGTTGCATTTCGTATGCAGCTAACTGGAACTTCGTTCAAAAGTTAATGGACTGCCAATATGCTTGAGTAAGCTTAAATGAAAGAATCAATCAAATTGGTTTTTGTTGAAAAGAAGAATACATAAAAGCCCCTTGAGCTTCGTTTGCCGTAGACTTCAGTCCTTAGCTCCGCGATCTGAAGTATTCTAACTGACGCACACGTTGAGATGTGTCCTCTTTCTCTATCAGATGCTGACATTTTCATTGGTTGCTTATTACACTAACAAAATTAAGCAAGCGTAGTCTACTAATTCCGTTCAAAACAGCATGAAATTGTAGTCGAGTATATCCCTGGTCCTTGATTCCTTTTCATCCACTAGACACTCATGTTGGTCTGCAAATGGGGCTGGTAAATGCCTCTATACTGGCTAGTGAGGTTGGTAGCTTAGTCAACTTTGCAGTCCCCAGAGGTAACGTGTTTGGTGATTTACAAGAGGTTACAAAGCAATCAAATCAACATTGTGTAGCTTTATCCAACCCAACTAACTAACTCTTGTTCCCTCTTCTTCCATCTTCTCTCACTTCGTTAAATTGACTCGTTACTGTTCAAACACCCGTCATTTCGTCCAACATTTGATCAATAATCGCTGTTTACTGCTAATTCTTAGGAATACTAATCATTTCAGTAAAGGAGCATCCTCAATTCTTATTTGTCATACTGACAGGATTTATCTTCTGCTTCCATGGAAATTCAAACTAAGATATGTGAAATGTTGATTTTTGAAAAATAAAAATAAACGCAAAACTTCTCATTCTTGAAAACTGAAATGAGGTGACAATGTCACGCAATCGACTACAACACTAAACGGCCGCTCAACAAAGCAAGCCAAAACATTAAGATGTGGCGGTAGTAAGACAAGGAGACACTAATTTCATCACGGGATATATGCATATATACGCATGCATATGAATTTTGGTCGCAAAATTGAAATCTCCAAATTCCACTCTTCCCGATCAGATCATTTCTCCCTTTGTCCTACATTCATCATGTTATACATTCCTCGTATAACATGAACAATTCTATTTATAATGAAAGAATCTGAAAAAGTTGCAAAGTCATCCTCTTTTGGAAGCTATAAATTCATTTTTTGGCATTCTGATGTATAAAATATCTAATTAACCACCCTTTATTTTCCAGTGGCGCATTTTATAAGGCTATCATTCACTTATGCATCATTTCTATTCCAGCGGTCATGGCTACTCAGTGTTCAATGGGCTATAAAATGATTTAATTCTGTTTGTTTATATAAAAAACATTCCAAATATTTTGGCGAGAATGAAGTATCCAACGAAGAGTTCTATTTGCACTTNTTCCAAATATTTTGGCGAGAATGAAGTATCCAACGAAGAGTTCTATTTGCACTTACTGGCGTGTTATTCAAATACACCTAGTAAATATATGTTTGGTTAAATGGTTCGGCTTACTTCATTTAGGATCTGGGTCCATTCGCCGTTTGCCATTCGCCATTCGCCATGCGACATTAACGAATTTACAGAAAAGGCAACTGTTATCGAAATCGTGGGGAAAAACTAGTGATTTGTAATTTAGACACTTGGAGCATAAATTATTATCGCGATGCCAATTTTAGACCACCTAAAGGAAATGTAAATTCCAGAGAATGAAAAAGAATGAATACAAGGCGAGAATAGAAATACGGTCCAAAGCCAACTTCGATGGTGAGTATAATTATGAATGAGCATATGTTCCAATCTACAAAGAGTTGAAAGAATTACAGGAAAGAGAAAGACAGAGGAAAGAAAAGTAAAGTAAGCAAAAAGAGGTTAAAACGCTTAAGTTTACAATGCTTTAATTTGTCATGTTCAGATGTTTTAATGTTTGGTGATACGTAATCTTTAAATCCCTTGATTAGAAGATTTCCTTTGAGTTGAACCTTGATCAACATTGCTCTTTTCAAATAATTTGAATGAGACTAAGAAGTCCAGTGGGATGAATTAAAATCACCATCAGCAGAGCAAGAGGTTCTAGAGTCTATAATTGGGGAGCTCCTGAACTGGAGATATAACCTATGAAGGATGAATAAATGAAGACCAATTAGAACTTTTGAATGACATCGGGGTATCATTATAATTTTGCATTAAGATTACCGACTTTTCACTTAAGGGACACAGTTCACTGATTCACTTCTTCATGTTTTAAAGTTCAAGCCTTGTTTAATAGTTTCATGAGCGATTTCATGTCTGCAATGCTCAGTGAATATTGACTGTTTGGTTATACTGAGTGGGTGGTCATGGCATTTCAGTATAATTTTTCCTTCATGTAACCAATATAGTTGTGGGGTAATATAGACTATAACGTATTTAAAGTTGCATAAGATCCCGTCAATATAATTGATTTAGACGACTGAACAGGTTAGGCTTAGAGATATCCTCTTACAAAACTAATGATTTACCTAAAGGATAAGAGAATATAGCAGTTTTTCTCAAATCAGGAAATGAAGAATCAAAGAGAAATTGAGGGCACAATGAGCAACCGTAAGAAATGAGCAATAAAGGAGAGAAGTAGGAATTGCAATTCATAAGTGCAGAGGGTACCACTATTCTATATTCTTGCTGTAATACAAGCCCCAATCAAATCAGATGTGGGCTCTCAAATTTGCTTTATCAAAGTAAAGCACACGCCTGTACGCAGAGTGGACAAGTGGCGAAGACGAACTGGGAGCTCAATACGGCCATTGGCTAGATCTGGCTACAAATTCAGCGATCGCTGGCGTTCATGGTGGCGCTAGACGAACATGATGGGAAGTGACCGCAGGCCCTCACCAATTAAAACCTTTTGCCTTCTTGCTCCTTATTTCTATCTTCCTTATATTTTATAGATCTTATACTCTTTACAATTTAATTGACTTATCTATACGATGCATCTTAATAAAGACCTATTTAGATCACGCTACCTACAGAGCACTTAAATAACTAACGCGATTGGGACTGATTTAGACTAAGGCGATTCACAGATGAATGTTAGTGAATAGTGTTGAGGTGCCAATCACTATTTTGTGGTGGTTTACTGAATTGATAAGACTTTTGCATCCTGTATTAAATTTAAGACACAAAATGTCTAGGAGAACACCCCTTTGTATATGAGTTGTCTGCTAAAATTAAGACAAGCAGGCCACACAAAACACTATGCTAATTATCGCGATGAAAAGAAAAGCATGCAAATTATCAAATATTTTTCCTTGAAGATATCAAATTTTCGTTTTATGTTTTCTCCCCTTCCATATTGAAAATAACGTTTAATTATGAAATTTTTTTATCCGAATGAAGCGATAACCTTGCACATGGCATAATTTTCGCATTTAAAGTTCTAACAACTTTACAATTTGTCATCCCTTCCCCTCTCTCTCTCTCTACTCCTATTTTGATGGATATTTTGGGGATTTTAGCCGGGATTACATTACTAATCCAATTAAAGGTATTCAATTACTCACTCGACCTCTAAACTTGGGTAGATTGGGACCGGTAATTAACGGCTTGGTGAGGTTGGATGTTTAAACATCCGGGTTTTGTGATTAGCAGCCTAAAGCTGCGGACATCTCAGTTTGCAGTAGCGAGTGCTAATCATAGGCCAAAGCCTACGATCACTAGATAACATTTCACTTTCTCCGTTTCTTCTCATCACTTTGTATTCTCTTCTGATGTCACCCAATGTTGATGCTCTTGTGAGCAAACAAGTTTTCACCATTACCTCTCCACCGATCCTGGTGACCCCCTTTACTCTCAAGCTTTCTTGTTACTATTATGAAGTTATCAATACTGATGGCTCCTATGAGCTCTCAGCATTTACTTTCCTATGTTACTCCACCAAAGAGGGAGTATTGGCATCTGTATCGATATTAACTTTCTAGTCTCAGATGTTGTGAGGATTGTTGTAATGGGAAAACTAAACCATACAACTTACAACTATCAAGTTAGATAAATCTGCTGCCGATTTTCAGAACAACGCATAACCACATGTTAACTAACTCACTTTTATCATCTCCTATAAGTAATCAGTGAAAATTCTTCTCCAGTTCAGTGAATATCCGCGATTACTGGTTTCAAGTTTTATTCGTGGTCTGTGTTAACAACGATATTGGCAAAAATATCCAAACACGAAACTACTTTTGGGTATTTCCGATGCTATTATTATTCGCTGAAAAGCATTTATGAATGAAGTTATGGAGATACACGTGAATCAATAGTCGTTAGTGTACGTCGTTTTAACAAGTACATGCATACAATTTACCGTGTCTACTTAATATTAATCAGTAGATTTGATGACAAATAACAAGCTGAAGGGTACTTTAAGCTTCTTAAGTTCATAAGGTACATATAGATGAAATATAACCATTTTAAAGCCTTCAAGTAACTAGTATAAGTTAATTAACTTTATTACATATAAATTTACTCTCTTAAAAATCATGAAATAATACGAAATTTTGTCTTGACTTTCACAAAGGCCGCTGATAAAAAAAATATGACTAGTCACCATCTCCCATTCTGAAATCATCGTTACAAGGAAACGATAATTCGGAAGACGGGAGCATCAAAGATGATCTAACGTTTGAAAAAGCCGATTTGCACAATATGTGTCCAGGGTTTTACAACCCACAGATACACGCTTCGCTTCGGGTAAATCCTAAAACAGACAATGGGGATCAATACAGATTTATAGATTTTAGAGTCAGAACTATTTTTGTGAATTAACAAATCGTATGATTTAACAATAAAAAACACAGTCAAGTGGATTGCATTCATCGAATTCGGAGATAAGAATTACTGTAATTAAATTATTTGCCTTGATTTTCATTCAGTTTATACTGTTTGCGTTTGCATTTTTAAGTACTGAAAATCTAGGAGATGTTTCAACTTTAAAGTTATTTTATATTTCCACCTCCCTATACTGCTTTTTGAGTTGAAATGTGTAGAATTCTATGTCACTTGCTTACCTTTGAAATGCGCCTTTTAATTGTTCTTCGTGCTGCCAATTGTTGGGCGGAGTTGCAGCTATCTTGATACAAAACCGATTTAGATATATCAGTAAACTAAAACAAGAAAAATAAAATCACCCTCACTTAATAACGATTTTTCTCCTGAATATTTAGAAATTTGCAGGAGTTAACAAAATTATTGCCTCATTGTTATGTTATAAAATTTTAATGGACATCAGTTTTAATAATGGTTTAACATATTTCTAAGCTCTAAAAATAATTACCTCTCTTTTTGATGGGATTATAAAAATGGGAGTGTTCACTCACCGACTCACGACTAGTACATAAACGTTTCGACTTGAGAAATTCCTAAAGCAAAATTAAAAGAATTACGAATCAAACATCCTCAATAATCCATTCTAATAAGGCAAGTCCTACGAATTCAAAACTATGCCAAACATGGTCTTTAATACAGTTGCGAAAGAGGCAGCATAAAATACGCCAATGTGGCATATGAAATAATGGGAATTGAAAATTGTTACAATATTAGTTTTTTCAATACTGTTATAATTCCACTTTGGGCCCATCATGTTTGTACTTATTCAGACAGTGTAGGTTAAAGTGAATTGAATAGAGCGCGCTGAGGATTCAAGT
>CAADRB010000096.1:14872-32164 GCA_900708905.1 Hymenolepis diminuta
GAATTTCATTCGGATAGCCGTCCTTAGAGATGCCAATTAGCATGCAATTTGCCTTGTCAAATTGCACCTTATCAACTGAGTTCACTCCTCCTGTTGCATGGTTTGTTGATGGCAATGGGCGGCTAATTTGATTCTTGCCTTGCCGAAAGATACGAAGGGATAGGCACCATTCCATTTTGTACTCACTGTGGCCTTATTGGACTTGAACCAGTGCCTACATACAATGGCTCAAGAAATGTAGTGCTGCGGACAAAGGCGGTAGCATGTTCGGGAGATGCTCTCTCCTCGTACAGTCCTGGCACAGTCACCATGTACCTATTTCGAAAAGCAACAGAGTGACTAGTATAGCCTAATGTGAGAAGCTTTTCAAAAGGCTGTGCAGGATTAGACATAGAAGTTGTCTTATTCTCCGAACCACCAACTTCCTCAGCATCTCTAGTCTCCCGAGAAAGAACCTCTTCCTCTGCGACTGGTTTGTCATCCGCTCTCTCTGTACAGATATTACCAAATGCCAAATTATTTCAGACAAGACAATTTATACACATGGAAAATACATTTACTTTATTGATACATTTAAACAAGTTTATCATAACGTTTAAAATGTTTTAATAGACGGCATTGGCATAAGCGGGCCGGACAAGCTGATATGCTGCCTTTGATTAACTCAGACGATAGTTGCTCTCGTAATTCATATTGTTTGACACGAGAGTAGAGAGCATGGCGATCAATGTGGTGCAGAAGCACGCCCAAGCCTTCGTTCGTTGTTGCAATTATGGGTATTCTTTCTAGAAATTCTTTGGGTCTGTATTTCACGTCAATCTCAAAACGATCACCACCGAGGAGGGCCTTAAAATCATTTTTGGTCGCATTTGTAATGCGTGGCTCCTCCATCACCCCGACTGTTCGGTTCAGCAGATTGTCGGAGTGAAATTGTGATTGGTCCTCTCGACGGTTAATCTTGCCATCCCATGAGGGAATGCATCATTATGAGAACTATGAATTAAGACCATAAATTAATGATGAATTCCCTTACCGTGAGATGTGAGGTTATCAAATTGGCAAGTCCATAATTGCGATGACATCATCCAGGAATATCGATATGTCAATGTTTTTAGTGCAAACTAACCCACCACGCAGATTTTTGAACGTGTTGTTTTACATTCAACCAGTGTAGACACTTTTCCCACTTAACTGACATACAAAAGATTCGCGGCTCCATCAAAAAGGGTGTTATTCACTGTGTTATACGCAGGAAGATGCTTTTCTGACGACGCCCTCCAGTGACAAACTGTTTGAGAAGGTATGCCTTACAACTAAGTAATTTGATCTTCTACTAGCTGCACCTCAAGTTGTATTTCCCTTATTCTGCCATTTTTCGCAACAACAGCAAGGTAAGAAGAGAAAACATAATTGAATTGAGAGGTTTATTGAGTAAAGAGAGGAAACTCAGAGCGGGTAGGAGGCAGAGACTCTGTATTTGAATGCAGAGTGCAGCGTGTACATGGTTTTCTATGCAGGGAGTAAGTCTGGGAATAAGGAACAAGTGGGTATAGTTTTGGACTTGCCGACTCGGAAGTGATTGATTTGATCAAGCCATGATCTGTCAAAGTGCCGACTCGGAAGTGTCATTGTGATGTGGTGAAATTAACAGTTCACTTCAAGAAGCGCGGACAAAAATAGTGGCGACCGATGATTGTTTAGTCGAATCAAGGCACTGTTTATGGTTTGCAAAAAATTCAAATTTTTGCTATTAAAAGCCACCATTTCATCAATATTTCTACACTCCCAGAAGAATGGTTTGCAATAGGCGATGGCGATAAATGATTTCTCCGCAAACTGCCCACCCTTCATCCGTATGGAACAGGCACTCAGATTGGACAGTAGATGAGGAAAGCCAAGAGCCAAATGATTTCGCATTCGTGAGCAAATATCTGCCCCAACTGGCCGCAATTTGCACTGTAACTTTCATCGCGCTTATTTGCACTTCCCGACACATCAACGATTACTCAGTTAACGATTTACCTAGACGAGCCTGGAAAAATTGTTGCGGACTGAGGTGGGAAAAAAGATTCACATAAAAGACAATCTAAAAATTATTTGAGTAGGAAACGTTGATATAAAAGACTCTCCAAACTGAATCCTCTCTCGCATTTTTCCCACATTTTCTGTCACTGCTGGACACTCGCATCAAGCGCTTCTCAAGTTGCGAAACAGGAGTACGTTAATTATGGTACTGGAGGTCTACCTCACGGTTATGGCAGACATGGATTGCAAATTGATTGCCATCTTGACAATAACACGAGCCTGGATATCGTCAAATTTGAATGCCATTCAAATAAAATTCAGCAAGGTGGAGTGGCGCTTCATAAATTCCCCTAAAACAGCGTCCGTTTCAAAGAAATTGAGGTGATGAATTAAAGAAAATAATTGTCATTGAGACGGGAATTAAATGGAAAATTCATTAAGTCATGATGGAATAGAGGTCTGGTTTTGCAACCTATTGACAACGTGAAGGGGAAGGCGTGAAACACGCATCGAAGTGGAGGCGGATAGCTGGATGAACTTAATGAGTGGTTGGTTGGGTTTGTGACATGGGATAATGATATGGCTCTGTCATCTGAGATGGCGTTTTTTATGCAGTTCATTGGGAGCAGGAGCAGGATGGGAAAACTAATGTTCTTTTAACTGGGTTGTTCCATGCAATTGTAATGGAAAGCAAAGAATTCACAGCAGTAGAGTAGTAAGTGAGGGCGAACCTAAAAGATTTTGAGGTAATTTCAAGGTTAGACTCATGACAAACAAAGCCAAAATAATGTTGGAAAGAGAAAAGTTTTCAATTATCAAGAAATTCCATGTAACATCCAATGGCCGCTGCCGAATTAGTTTGTGAATTTTATGTTAGTGGTATCAGTTGTCTACTTATACTTTTTAAGTAGACTCGAATATGGCATTTTTGTTTGGTTCAGCATAAGATTTGGTGATACAATTGGGAAGAATTAACGAGGATTCCCACGACGAAAACGAGGGGTATGTCGTGAGTTTCAGATGCCAGTTTTTTATCTTAAATTGGTAAATCAGCCGGAGACGAATCAAAAAGTATATGAAAACCAAAAGTATTCAATTTAATTGTACAAGTATATTTTCCCATTCTCTACCCTTCTTCCGCCATGACCCCTGCTTTATTTAACCTGAATTGAACCTTCAATTTCCAGATTAATTCAGGTTTCATTTACAAACTGAAATGCATCATCTGACATTGTGACTGTCAAATAATCATTTCTGAATGTGAAATTTACAGAAAAGTGCATCAGGAATGACACCGATCACTGCGCCTCAGACGATAAAGACGCTGAATTGTGGTAGAGCACAGAGATTTCAGAGAAGTACATGTGTCATCACCACGTGGTCCGTAAATGCACCTGAGTAGTTCTCATTTCCACATTAGGTTAATGGAATATTGGAGAGGACATTTCACATAATATGTGAACGGCATGAGCTCATCTGATTATGTCTCCCTTCCATTTTTACATCATTCACATTTTCGACCACTTGAAAAGCCATCGTTGGGTTTATTTGGAGAAGTTTGAGAAAATATTTTGTCGATTTGTAGGAGGTGGTTCACAGAGGCACTGAAGACTGCGAAGAAACAACCGATATCTTCCTCCTCGATGCCTTCTTCTTCCTCTGAAGTGAAGAGACAATCTTCTTAGTAGGTTGCTTTTGTTTCAGATTGTTTAAATTTTGCATAAGACATTAACATTTTCGTCTTTCTCTATTTGCGTTGAGAAGTCAGGAAAGACTTGCAATATTTGAGTAAATTGAAAAGGCAAACACCTTAGAGACAGGTATTATCAACCCCGAATGTTCTGAAGTGGAGATTCGACACCCATTGGCTGTCAATGGACAATTGAGCGTTGTTGCATTTCAAAGTGTGTTACTCTCATTTCTTGCCTTTTATAAAATAAGAGAAATGCTGAACGCTTTTATTCTCCGATGTTAGACAAACTGGTTTTATCGGTGGTTGGCAAAGTGAAAATAATCCTCTCACAAGAAGAGTTAATCTGATGGATCTCTCGACAGGTCAAAATGACATCTCTTCCGGATACGATAAACGCCAGATGCCTCTCAGATGGCATAGCAACTGAAAACGAAATTTTTGTCTTTGAAACTGAAGCTATTTTTGATTCTGCCGACTGTTTTTCGAAGGAATTTTACGAGGCTGCATTGGAAAGGCAAGTTATATTTTAATTTTTACTTATCGACGGTCATTATGCCACTCTGTGGTCTTAAGAGAGTAAAAGAGTTTCTGCCGCCTTCTAGATGGTCGCTTCTACCACCCATGATTGAAGAAAGATCGCGGTGTGCTGCCGTCAACATTCCAGATTATGGCATCTTGTTCGTCGGTGGAATTGGAAGGAACCGATTACCTCTCCGATCCACAGAGTTGTTGACGAAGCGGTCTGATGAAGTAGGAGGTGGAGGAGGTGAGAAGTGGGAATGGCTTCCCTACACTCCAATGAACGAAGTACACGTTTGTGAAATTTTTGCTGTTTATTTCCAGAGGAGAGTCTACGTTGTTGGCTTTGAAGAAAGATTGCACAAGATGGAGATGCTGGACGTGGCAGCAGGCGGTCAGTGGACCTCTTTTACCTCATTCGGTCTAAGCCGACGCTTTTATTCTATGGCGAGAGTTGGCAATGAATTATTTGTGGAACGTTAGTAAATGATTTCAAACTTTATTTTTTACATCTCCACCCATTAAATAATTATTCAAATTTTAATTAATATTTTCATTTTCAAGGTCAACTGACTTTTGCGATTACCTCTCCGATCCACAGAGTTGTTGACGAAGCGGTCTGGTGAAGTAGGAGGTGGAGGAGGTGAGAAGTGGGAATGGCAGGTCCTTATTCTCTCCTTTCAGTCTGGTGATTTTACATCTTTTCTCTCTTTCTCCCGACTTAGCGATGGTTTGGTAGATGGAGAAAAAGGAAATTTGTTCCTCGCGGGCAGTTGATGACAGTTCATTTAAAATGATGAAATCATCGAAATGAACTCAATCTTCTCCTCTTCATGAATAAAGGCCTTTTCTTGGGTGCTGATTTCCTGTTAATATTTTCCACGAACATGAAGTATTTATGAAATAATAGATTTGAACTTGAATAAATGTGTGTGGGTGGCAATTTCATCAAAGTATCCGTTCTGCTTGGCTTTGCCATATCTAAAACTGAAAAAGAGTCTTGCTAAAGAATGTGAGCAAGTAATCATGGAGAGGGAATTCCTGGAAACACTTCGAACAGATTCGAGCATTTTATTTTGAAAAAAAGTGGGTTTTTGAATGAATTGATGGAAGTGAGAATAGTCGTGAAATCCACGCACTCTGATTCAATACGTTTGTTCATTTCCGTGGGAATATCTTGCAGTTAAGCACCACCTCGTTAAGTTTACAATGGGATGTTTAGGTGGATTGTCTTCGAGAAGGTTCAACTTGTGTTGAAGAATTCGACAAGCATTTCTTACCATTTAACAATGACTCCCAGATAATTGCCCATCAGTTCGGTGAGGTCTAGCGAGGATTTTTGTGGAGATATGAAGGGAAGGAGTTCTTTTGATTCGATATTCATCCATTTGGTTACTAGAGAGGACACAACACGCGTATTTTACGAAGGCGAGACATAAGTCTACAGTCAGTAACGAAGATGGTTAATGAAAACAACGCACTTACTGAAGGGTGTAACCTGTGGCTCACACTTCTCCATTGTAAGCAGTCAATCACGTTAAAGGAAGTTCTTTTCGAAAAGAAGATTGTGTCTTCACAATCTCACATGAAATATTTCAAGTCCATTCGAGACGATGTGATGTGCCTTCAGCGCATCCATTTTCTTGACATAACAAGAATGACGGTAAACGGGATCCGAGTGAATCAAATGTCTTTATTGAAAATGCATGACAGGTCTCAAAATCTCTCAGCATGATGCACTTCAATATTGAAAATGTATGGAATATACAGACGTCCTTCATCTTGGCTCCAGAATTATCAGGTCAACTGTTGTATCAAATGGAAGCTATTCACCTATTCTTGCTCAAATTGCTCTTCGGAGGATACAGGAAAACTCTTGCATTCCAAAGTGGGTTACTCGGAAATTTTGCTTTTTATTAAATACGAGAAATGGTGAATACTTTCCTTCTCCAATATCAGACAAACTGGTTTTTTCGGTGGTTATCAAAGTGAATATAATCCTGACTCAAGAGGAATTCACTTGATGGATCCGTCGACGGGTCGAGTGTCATCTCTTTCGGATTTGATTAACGGTATTCGCTTCCCAGTTGGTGTGACAAGTGAAAACAAAATTTTTGTCTTTGATTGTCTTTCTTCGGACGTTTATTTGAGTGAAGATTACGAGGCTGCTTCAGGAAGATGAGTTATACTTGAATACTTGAATACTTGCTGCGAGACCAATCAATCACGACGAGTGTGTCCAAATTAACCTTAATTCATCCACAACATTAGCATAGAGAGCACTCCAAATGTTCTGCCTTTATTCAGTCTCCCTCTGGCGGGGTAATAATTCCTCCCTCCTGGCTGCTTCCTACTGAAGCGTCAACCATTTTGCACGCCGATACAGATGCGTAACATAATTTCTCGACATTTGTTCCGAGTGACACGACCAATGGAAATTGTAACCAATTGCTAACTACACAAATACGAGTTTTCACACAGGCTGACAAAGCTTCGTAGTCACAACAACGCATTTACTGAAGGGTGTAACCTGTGGCTCGTACTTCTCCGTTGTAAGCAGTCAACCATTTTAAAGGAAGTTCATTGTGAAAAGCAGATTGTGTCTTCACAATTTGAGATGAAATAGTTCAAGTTCATTCAAGACGATGGGTGTGACCGTGCTGTGACTAAGACCAGTTGCTCCTCTCCATTGTGGGATGCCTCTTCGACCCAACGGCCAATCAATTAATTCGTCTGATTGGATTAAAACTAGATAAAAATAAACGAAAAGTTGACAATGTGGAATGGAAGGTTGAGTTAATTAAAATGAAAAAATGAATCTGGCTTTTCTTAATTAAGTGTTAGGTTCATCAGATTATTAACCTTCCACTGAGTGATCTTCGTTGGGAGTGTCATGTCCTTTTGTTCACCAATTTCAATTTCGTTGATTTTGGTCCAAAGATTCCTCACCGAGTGAAGTGGATTCCATTTCTGTTATCCACTCGAAACTGACTGAAATTGCAAAATGAAATAATTTATAACACTCATGATGAAAAATTGGAAACTCTCCAAACTTGGTGACTCCCCAAGAAAAGACTGAAACTTTGATGTTAAAGGTTTAGAGATGTTAAAACGTTTGAATCACTTTAAGGTCGTCTTATGTGTTTTCGGGTGCAGTGGAGTGCACAAATGTGGAATTGAGTGTACTCACTATTCCAAAATTACTATTCAACTCTAAAATCCTCTCTTGAGCTCTGAACAGACGTAAGTGAATGAGGAGGAGAGGAGGAAAGGGTGGGCAGAGAAGTTGGACTTGGAAAGAAAGCGAAGGGAACAAGCGTCATCGCTGAGCGAGTGGAGCACGGGTTGTGATACGAAGGTCGAATTAGGATACGCTTAGAGGGAGATTACGGGATTGCTCTCTTTGTTCGTCACACACGAAGTCAATAAAACACTAATCACTTAGCAACTGGTGCAGCATTGAATTGACCATTTTGTGATAAGAGATTCACTGGGTGGCATTCAAATTCAACAATTAACACCCAGTTTCAAGGGTGTGATTTTGTCCACAATGATCAGATTTCGTCGAGCAGATGATCTGATTACGTGGATGGCAATGTCACCTCCATTCAGTTCTATCAGTTTGCATTCAAGATCTGGTAGAGGAAACTAGTGGTGACAATTTGAATAATCGTGGTTTATGTATTAAGCGAATTAAACTTTATTTTGGAATGCAGTGCGATTGCGTCATTGAGTTCGAAAAGGGGTTATGTCTTCAATAACGTACTTCATCAAGTTGAACGCGCAAGTTGAAGCATTCAATTCCTGCCGTCTTTGTGGTTGTGGATATGTTCATAAACAACAAACTGGTTCACGTTGTCTATCCGTTGATTCCTGGAATCCTCTATGGACTCTTCACCTACATCTACAGAATCTCAGGAAGCGGATGTTGCAATGTCAACGGAGTCATTTAGCCCATTTTGAGTTGGAATTGACCTGGTCTTGCCCTTGACGCTTCTGTCTCAGTCTTACTCTTCTGCATCATCATTCAAGTGAACTACTTAAAAGAATGTCATTAGAGTACCGATGACAGAATAGAAATCGACTAAGAGCGGATTAACTGAAACAAAACCAGATGCAAAGTGGTGTTACCTCTGAGGGTTAGTCACAAGGGTGTTGAGCAATTAATATCAGAATAAATAAAAGCGTTATAAGAAGCGTAGAGAGTTTCGTTAAAAGTGTTTAGGGAGGGCGTAATCATCATAATTGTTTCCTGATGGTATAAGGATGGAAAGAGACAATATTGCAAATGATTGTGGCTGATTGACCCTCATCGGGCAGAGAGCTCTGATGAGGGTCAGTCGATTAATTGGGAGACCTCCGACTCTGAAACGGGCTCCGAGTTGGCGCGTTCGGCCAAATCCTGAAACAGTCTCGTGTGGTAACCACCATCGTCACCATTTTGATCTTTATTCACACATCTCTCATTTTGTTGTTTCCCACATTCATGAGGTTGTTTAGGGTTAGCGCCTTTACCTGTTGCGCTTGCGACTGTGCTGAACGTGAATAGAATCTTCTTCTTCTTCTACTCCTTAAAATGAGTCACTTGATGTGTCTAAAAGGAATTTCTGGGTGAAAATTGATCCCTTCTTTAAACTATTGTTGGTTAAGAGGTTAGGGTACATTGAGTTCCCTTGCAAGATTGAGAGTTTAAATGGTAGGAACTGTCTCGCATTTGCAATTACTCAATGCAACAAAATTAAGGGCCCTCTTTGAAGAAAGGATAAAGAAACCTCCTTCTAATAGTTTATTATTTGTTGGGTCGAGCGGAGAAAGAATGTGCTTTTCATTGCTCAACCCATTGATGGAGACAACAAGAATTCCACATCAGTGGATATTTCGTCTTGTTGAATGCTCTTCGACTGACAACTTGAAAGTATTATGGAGTTTCTGTAGTGAATGCCAAGTAGTTAAGTATGGTTACTGTTTTGCGATTATATCCACATCAAATTCTCGTATACTCGTGAGGATTAACTGTATCTGATTCGGGAACAGTCCACATCGAATTTATCTGACTGATGGACAAATGGATGTCGATAATTAGATGGTTGGAAGGAAATTTCACTGCATTAACCGGTGGAAGCAAATCTTTATTCATTGAATTGAATTCGCGAAGGTGGACATCACGATTATTCTCACTTCCACCACTTCATTCAGAAACCGCACTTTGTCTCACATTTTTTAAGCACGACCTTTGAAATATCTATTTCAAGTGTTTTCAGGAAATTGCATCCAAATTAGTCTGGAAATTTATTATTTGCCTAGTCAAATGACAGAGAATGACCAACTACTCATTTGTGGCAAAACCTAATAGAACTGATATTTTGTTGAAAATGTCATTCGCAAGCATTTATTCAAGTTTAAACTCATAATTATTATAAAAATTCACATTTTTAGAAAATCAGCAATCTGCAAAAGGGCTTTGTTCATGAAGAAGTGATGATCGATTTCATTTCATTGATTTCATGTTTTGAAGTGAAGCGTCGTCAACACACCGCCAATGAAAGTGTTCGAGAAGTCTTCCATTTGTCGCACTGTCGTTAGCTGTCGCTAAGGAAGGAGAAAGAGGGAAGAGATGTGTAAGTATATCAGATCGAAAGAAGAGAAAATGCGTTTGCTTCCCGATAACCTACTCTCGGGTCGCTTTCCATTTCAATGGAATAAACAGAAGACGGATCACCAACTGCACAATCTGAAATGAAACGAAGGTGAAGCCGGCGGATTTATTTTGTTCAAAAGAGACAGAAAATCGCGCGTTTGAATAAATTAACGCAATATTTCAAGTCAACTGCTTGAATTACCTCTGTTGTCTCATTAATAAGTCAAAAAGAGTTACAAACTTTTGTCAAACTTAAAAATTAAAAGCGAATTTATATTTTATCAATTATTTACTTGAAAGGGAATTCAAAATCTAAAAAGTCAAATCATTAACTTACCATACACGAATAATTGATTGTGAAATCTCTACAATTATTCTCCGCAAAGGCGTTTGTCATAGGAGGCACTGAGGGATATCAAGAAGGTCCACTGACCACCTGCTGCCACGTCCACCATCTCCATCTTGTCTAAATACTCTACCAAGCCAACAATGCAGACTCTTTCTGGGGAATAAAGAGCAAGAGGTTGACCACAATATTCTCCATCCATTGGAGTGAAGGGATGCCAATGCCATTTCTTACTTCCTCCTCCTCCTCCTCCTCCTACACTCGAAAACCGCGTCAGCGACCCTATTGTGTGGAGAGCCACTTGGTTCCTACTCAATTCATCGATGACCAAGACGCCAAAGTCTGCAATGTTGGCATTAACACACCACATTCTTTCTTCTGTGAAGGGAGGTAGAGTCGACTACCTGAGACAACAACTCGCTCTCCCTCCATTAAAGACTAATGTAAATTTCAACGCCCCAGTTATTTGGAGGTGCAAATATTGCAAGTCTTTCTCGACTTCTCAACACAAGAATGGCTCATACTTTTCTCCTGCAAACAATCAATCACGTTAAAGAGAGTGCTTTTCAAGAAGTTGATTGTGCATTCACAACCTAATATGAAATAATTCAAGTTCATTCGAGACGATGGGTGTGGTCGTGCTCCGACTTCTTAACACAAGAATGAGAGAGACAGAATTTAATATTTAATGCTGAATGAGAACAAATTGAAATGGAAGGCGACGTATATGAGAATATTATCCTTTCTGCAGAGTGAAAGACGAAGGCATCGAAGAGGAAGCTACTGGCAATTCCTTTGCTGTCTTCTGTCCCTCTACGAGTCATCTACACAAATCAGTAAAATATCTTTCACAAATTCGGCCCCTCTGTTTGGAATTGAAGTCAGTTATGAGGATCTATCGGGACCACATCGATCGAATAGATGGAACAAGTCAAGTCACCCATGTCGTCGGATCAGTTCGATGGTGGCACCCGAGTTTAGTAATTAGTAAATTAGGTTTATATACGAAACATTTCATCGTCAGACGTCAGTCACGTCTTGTCGTCGGTCTCCAGGCGTGATGACAGACACCCGTTTAAGTATCTATGTGCAAACACGCAAACACACAGCGGCAACGCCCGTGGACACTGTGGTGGAGATCTTATTGCCAGTCAATCACTTCTAATCGCCAGGTGTCGACAGACATCTGCTGGCTATAGAAGAGGCATTTAAACAAACCTCCATTCTACGAGCACATCTTTGCCCTCCAAAAAGAGATCATTGATAAGGTCAGACGTGTCTAGAATTCCCGGAAGTGACGCTATGTCCCTGATTGTAATTATGTGAATCTCAGGCAATAAGGTGGGAATTAAAGCAGAAGACAATGTTCTACGTTAAATGTTAGTTAATTAATTAAATAATAATTTATTCAAACTGATTAAGATTGAGAAACTACAGAGTAACGCAAACTTATGAGTTAAGAAGTCCGCTCTCTCAACTTGACGGTTAAATTGCAATCGAATGTTCTCGAAAGCTCATGGATTGGAGTTGAAAAGCTAAAGAGATCTTAACTGTATGCATAAAATAGGGGGAGGGTTGAGATAGTTGAAACTGAAAAACCCGCAAAAGGCGTGGTATCTCATTCCTTCATAAAGATCATTGAGTTGCCTCATTTTAACAAGAACGATTGAGCATTACTTCGAAGGTTGTTGAGAATAAAATTGCTCTTCCAAACTCGATAAATGTCATTTACAGAAAAGAGAAAGTAACAAATATGGTGGCAAAAGTATGCAGTGAGTAAGTCTTAGGAGAAGAGTGGAGCTTTGTAACCAGCCAACTGAATTGTTCCATCTATAAATAGATTAACTTAGCATATGTGTGCAAACTTGAGTGATTTTGAGGTGATATCAATGTTAAACTCATGGTACTCAAATCTACAATTTCAGTCGCTTACATTCCGACTCGTATTTACTTTTGAATCCTCTCTCAAATAATTAAGCAGATGAGTTAAGGTTGCTTTAGACACATTCCGTCACGATCGTTTGACCTCATAGCAGCTAATTACGCCAATTACTGTGCAATTGATCTGACCAATAAAGGGCAAGAAGGAGAAGTGGGAATGAGCAAAGCAAAACTGACTGTATTGCGAGAACTTGGCCATTTACCTACCCCGTAATGGAGATGATATTTCTTCACCCTTCCTCCACCATGACCTCTGCTTTATTTCGGTTATTATTTTGACAAATTCTGTGTATGAGGTGGCAATTGTTCCTTCCATAAATAGATTAACTTAGCATATGTGTGCAAACTTGAGTGATTTTGAGGTGATCTCAAGGCTGAACTCATGATACTTAAAGCCACAATTTCAGCTATTGATTGACAGTGAATTCTCAGTTACTGGGTGGTGCATTGCCTCGTCACCAAAATCCAATCACTTTGCAAACTTTGTGTGCATTTCAAGCAGAACCAAAGTTTAAAAAGAGAGTTTCTCTATCACGAGTCGTAATTCACATAACCGTCGTCTGCAGACCAAACGCAGACCGATGAACAACCTTGAAATAATCAACCCAGACGCAATCTCGAATTGCTTATCGCACTTTCGTGGAATGCGTGTTCGACGAGAACGCCTTGACATTTTCATTAATGTGAGTCACCAAATTGTAGAAATTTGATCTCTCCCAATTAGACTAAGGAAGGTGAAGAGGTGGGTGCACATCTAATGGTGCTTTCAGCCTCCTTCCCTCTATTCAAGAAATATTTGAGTGACAATGACGTTGTCCACGTCCAGTTGTCGAGGTATCCTCATGAGTGAGCTGATTACGATTTGCTTAACTTAATACTTTGATAGAGTAGTTAATGCTGCCGTGGAATATGCATACGGTGGCATAGAAAATATATCACCGCAAGCCGCCCTCGGATTATATCTTCTGGCACACGATCTCCAAAACAAAGCCCTTGTGGATGGGTCCACACAGTTTTTGTGTGCCAGGTTAGTGGTGAATCGAAGGAACTGAAAATGTCGGTGTTGTTTGAATGATAAAATATGATTTGTGAAATATTATAGGATTGAGGAGACAAATGTGAGCGAAGTCTGGTCAGCAGCCAACACGACAGCCAATGAAGTTCTGATTGGAGTGTGTGCACCCCTGGTGGCAGTGAATTGGAAGATGTTTAGGACATCTAAAATCTTCTATGTGACTACGGGGATAAAAGGCATGATGAGCCTCCTCGGCTGTCTTCGAATGGCAAACGTGTCGGTGACATCGAAAGTGAAGGCCCTGTTAGAGTGGAGGAATGCGTCGAGAGATAACTTGACACGAACAGCTCGCACAACTGCATTCAGAGACATGGTCTCACTTCTGGGAATTCAAGATACGCCTGATCTTATCACCGATCTCTTCATGAAGGGCATAGCCATTCCCATAGGATGGAGGTTTGTTTTAATATCCCTATGAACACGTACATCACTCTCCTCAATTTTTTGCTTCAACCACTTTATCACCCTTAATTTCGATTGAACTTCGAATTTTCGGATTATTACGGACAGCATTTACAAGTTGAAATGAATCATTTAAAATTAAATTTGTTTGATAATTATAAAAAATTAATTTCTGCATTTGAACTTTACAGAAAAGTGCACCAGGAATGACACCGCTCACTGCGCCAAGACGATGAAGACACTGAATTGTGGTAGAGCACAGAGATTACAGAGAAGTACATGTGTCATCACCATGGGGTCCGTAAATGCGCCTGAGAAGTTTGTATTTCCACTTTAGGTTTATGGAATATTGGGGAGGACATTTCATGAAAGTACGTGGACGGCATGAGCTCACGTGATGGTGCCTCCCTTCCATTTTCTCATCATTCACATTTTCCACCAGTTGCTAGGCGATATTTAGACTTATTTGGACAATTTTGTGAAAGATATTTTGCCGATTTGTAGGAGGTGCCTCGCAGCGGGACTAAAGACTGCAATGGAACAACCGATTGCTTCCTCCTCAATGCCATCTTCTTCCATTGAAGCGAATGGACAATCCCCTGAGTATGTTGGTTTTCTGTATGTTTAAATTTTGCATAAAACATTAAATTCTGTGTCTTTCTCTTTTTGTGTTAAGAAGTCAGGAAAGACTTGCAATATTTGAGCATAAGGCAAACACCACACGAGTGTGTATTCTCAACCCCGAATGTACCGAAGTAGAGATCGAACATCAATTGCCTCTCAGAGGATACACGAATATTTTTCCATTTCAAAGTGAGTTTCTCCAACTTCTTGCTTTTTAGTAAATAAGAGAAATGGTGAATACTTTTCTTCCCCGATATCAGACAAACTGGTTTTCATCGGTGATTGGCTAAGTGAAAAGGAACCTGGCTCAAGAAGAGTTGACCTGATGGATCTCTCGACAGGTCAAGTGTCACCTCTTCCGGACATGATGAACGCCATTTGCTCCCCAGTTGGCGTAGGAACAGAAAACGAAATTTTTGTCTTTGGGACTGAGATACTCTCGGACTCTCCCGAGCGTTTTTCGAATGAAGTTTACGAGGTTGCTTCAGGAAAGTGAGTTATATTTTAATTTTTACTTATCGACGGTCATTATGCTACTCTGTGGTCTTAAGAGAGTAGAAGAGTTTCTGTCTCCTTCTAGATGGTCGCTTCTACCACCCATGATTGAAGAAAGGTCGCGGTGTGCTGTCGTCAACATTCCAGATTCTGGCATCTTGGTCATTGGTGGAACAGGAAGGAACCGATTACCTCTCCGTTCTACAGAGTTGCTGACGCGGTGGTCTGGTAAATGTGGAGATGGAGGAGGCGTGAAGTGGCAATGGTTTCCCTTCCCTCCAATGAATAAAGATCACGGTGATTATATTCTTGCATTCTATTTCCAAGGGAAAGTCTATGTTATTGGCTGGGGAGAGAACGTGAGCATGATAGAGATGCTGGACGTGGAAGCAGGTCGTCAGTGGACCTATTTGACTTCATTTGGTATACGTCAACGCATTTGCATTTGTTCTATGGCGAGAGTTGGCAATAAATTATTTGTGAAAGGTTTGTACATGATTTGATGGTTTATATTTTCTTCTCAATCCATTAAGTCATTATTCAAATTGTTATATTTTTTCAAAGTCAACTAAATTTATGTGCATTTGTTCAGCATTTTAATATATCAAATAATTCTCTACCAACTTACTATGACTCTTAACTCGCTTCAATTTTGTGCAGATCGCAATCCGGTTCCTGTTTATTCGATTGAACTGGATGGCGCCCCGAAAGTAAGTTCGTTTGAGACAGGTCTTTATTCTCTCCTTTCAATCTGATTGGTTTTACATCTTTTCTCTCTTTCTTCCGTCTTAGCGTCGGTTTGCTCTTTGGAGAAATGGGAAGCATTTTTGTGTTTGGAAGTTGATGACGGTTCATTTAAAATGATGGAATCACCGATATGGACACAATCACTACTTCTTCCTGAACAAAGGCCTTTTGCAGAGTCCTGGTTTCCTGTTTTGATATAATAAATAGCGTCGTGAACTCCACACAATGTGTTATAATTTGCCCTTCTCTGTAGAATACCGCAACTGACTCTTAGATTCCCTAAGACATTGCACCAATTACAGACGCGACCCGACAGCACCTCAATACAAAACCACCATTTCAATACAAGACACACGTCGTCGTATCGATAGGTCGATGCATATAATGCGCCGTTTACAACCCAAATGTAAATCAGGCGAAATTAAAGGAAGCAGGATTTGGAAGGTTGAAAATAACATTCTCTTATACGAAACGCATAGACTCTCAGATAATTGACAATCAGGTCGGTTATGTCTGGGGAGGATTATTTGTGTAAATTAGTAAGGAGGGAGTACTTTCGTCAATCAAGTTATTAGAGAGGATACAACGCATAATCCACAGTCAGTGAGTGATTTGGGTCTCAAACGAAACTGTCTAACTGACACAGACTCGAGCACTCAAGCTCGTCTTTTTATCTGCTCATATCCTTCATTCACATAAAATAATAATCACAGATTGGGAAAATAGTTTTAAGTAGGATAATTGCATGAGGAATGGAAAGAGAATCAAGGAAACAGAGGGGTGCAGTGTCACCCAACAGGGCAATTAATCTCTGAACAAGTTGGTTTGGTGCGCAGAATTAACGGCCTTAAGGTAACAACCACAGACCTTTAGAATTTCCTAAGTTGTTAAAAATTTTCCTTGCGAACGTGGTAGAATTCGATAGAAGGTGTTGTCGATTAGAACCTGAGCCGAGGGATGCAATGGGAGAAGCTGTTCATTTCTATCATTTCCCCACAGTTTTCTATCTTGAGATGGGAGACATCCAACCAAGGACGGTTGAGAACATTTCTCGAAAAATGGTGCTAAGACTGACCTGTAGATGGGAGCTAAAATTCAAGCAGACAAAATCTCCCTGATAAACCTTGCAACACAAATTCATACACAAAATTAAATCTGTATGCAAGTCGTCACGGAAAAGATGAGATATTGATAAAAGTGTTATTTAAGTACCACTTACCAACAGGAGATACTTCTACATCTGCACATCCAAAGAGTTTGAATGGAGGGAAGGAGGGCGAAATTTGGACATCGTATCGTTGAAAGAACCACAACTGAAAGATGCGTGTGAAAGATAAAGTATGTTTGCAAGCTCTCCATTCTATCGACATTTTGCTAATGGAAGTGAGATGAGAGGTCACTGGTGGGTCGATCACTACAAGCCCGAAGATGATTTAGCCACACAGATTTTCTTTGGTGAGAGCAGGAATAGGTGAATAGCTTCCCCTTGATACAGCAGTTGGCCCGATAATTCCAGAGCTCAGATGAAGGACATCTGTATATTCTATACATTTTCAATATTGAAATGCATCATGCTGAGAGATTTTGAGACCTGTCATGCATTTTCAATAAAGACATTTGATTCACTCGGATCCCTTTTACCGTCATTCTTGTTATGTCAAGAAAATGGATGCGCTGAAGGCACATCACATCGTCTCGAATGGACTTGAAATATTTCATGTGAGATTGTGAAAACACAATCTTCTTTTCGAAAAGAACTTCCTTTAACGTGATTGACTGCTTACAAT